>SEYY01010246.1:70000-87750 GCA_009176605.1 Armadillidium nasatum
AATTTAAACACTTAACTCTGGAAATGTAACGGCTTATGAAGTTTTTTCATGTTCAATTTTGGCTTTTAGAGAAAATATAAAACATCTATTACTCAGTGACAAAAATGTAATAGTGGAGTGTCAAAAATTCTTAAGTGATTGTAGCTGCATAATTTTCTGTAATTAAATATTTAGGTACTCATATCCAGTTGTACAGACTAAAAATTTTGATGATCAGTGTTGCATAAGAAAAGAACATTGCAATCAACACTACTAGTTTAATATTCTAATGGGCTTAACTGTATTTGCATAACAGATTTCAAATATAATAAATCATAAATAATTCAGATAACTTCAATACACAACCACCTTGTTTATATTAAAATTAGTTTATTTTTTGGCACAAACTTTCGAGTAATTTGCAAGAAGCACAAGAAAGCTTTTGCAAAAACACCCTGGGGAAAGGACTGAAAATTTTATCGTATATTAAGTCTCCTATAAGTAGAAATTAACATTTGGCAACTGACAAAATGGAGAAAGAAATTAGAAAGTAGCAAGCTGGAGTAACAATTTCATTATTGAAAACAGCAGCTTGCCAGATAGATGTGTTGAAGGAAACTGAAGAAACTGATAATAGTTTACCTTCACTATCCATTTCAACAATGAGTAGATAAACTAGAATTAGCTATCCATTTAAAAAATAATAGCTATATGAATCAAAAATATGCACACAATTACTGGCTATTCATTTATCAATGATACAAGGAATACCTTTAATAATGGCTATAAGAATGAAAACTACCAGATTTAAGAAATAATAAATCCATATTAACATGGGAAAAAATAGTGTAATTCTAATGATATAGATTATATAGATGTAGTGATATGGATTATCAAAAGAAACTTAAGACTTTTAAAAGTATAATACAATTCTGACTTAAAATTTTGATGAAGCACAAATGTGGAAGGCAGGAAGCAAAAAATACACTTCAAATTATTAAGACTGAGACAAAAACTAAAGATTGTTTAGTTTCTCTTTCACATCGCGAATAAAAAGAAATGAATGCAACGTTAATGTACTCAGAAATTAAAACTATAAAAGTGAATTTACTAAAACCAATAGAATTTTGTCTGTAATAAATATCCTCAAACATACAAAGAAATATGTTAAACGATTTTATCACAACATCAAGATCTGATTCCATTCATTAATATATATATATATATATATATATATATATATATATATATATATATATATATATATATATATATATATATATATATATATATATATATATATATAATAGTTTCTCACCTGATAAAGTCTGAAGACACTGCCCTGTTAATATGTCCCAGACCTTAACTGTTGAGTCTGCATTCCCAGATATAAGTATATTATTTTTTAATTCCATACCCGAAGTTAAAGACTGATGCCCCATTAATGTGTGCCTACAATGCCCGGTTTCAACATCCCAAACCCGTATACTTGTATCCAGAGAGCCACTCACTACGTGAACTCCGTCAAACTGAAATAAAAAATAATAATAATAATAATAATAATAATAATAATAATAATAATAATAATAATAATAATAATAATAATAATAAAAATATAAAGGAAAGTTACCTGAAGAGAATATACACGATTGGTATGTCCTTGGAGTGTATGAAGGCACTCCTCCCTATCTGGATTCCACACCTTGACCATATAGTCATAAGCCCCAGACACAACCAGTTTACCATTATACTGGACGCATCTAACGGCGGCTACATGACCTACCAAAACATGTTCGCAGAAACCAGAGGTGATGTCCCAGACACGAAGGGTTGCGTCCCTGGAACCACTGACGACTCTGAAAGATAAAAAAAAAAAATTTAGAAGAGATAACATTTAACCTACTATGCCTTAATTTGAGAAATTATTCTAACTGAAGATAAATATCAAATATCAGTGATTTAAATCTCTTTAAGCAAAATCAGTTATTTGCTCATTTATTGAGAAGCTTTCAGAATTCAAACAAAATACTGGTCGTAGTTGGAAGGTGTCTCAATTTCCGAACATGAAACAGTTGGAAAACAATATTTCCATAGTAGATGATGACCTCCTGATTTTTTGTGACCATTTGAACTTATTATACGAGGATATGAAGTGCAGATATCAAGATCTTCTAAATCTCCAAGTGCCAGATTGGTTAAACAATTCATTTTCTGAGTTACACATAAATGAAATGGAGTCCACTATGCCGTCTACCAAGGCACAAATGGTAGAGTGATTGATTCACGTGCTTGAGGGCTCCGGTTCGATCCCACTTAGGGATCTTAGGTATATTATACCTAGAAAAGTTCCTTTCCTTGAATAGGGTAATGTACTTGAGATGGGAACTTTTTTTTATTTAAAAAAAAAAAAATGGAGTTGATTAATTTACAAAATAACTTCGAATTAAAGCCCCTATTTAAACAATCATAACAGGATTTTTGGCTACAAAGGGATATTCTCGAAAAGTACACAAAGTTGTGGGAAGCTCTCAAAAAAATTTTTATTGTCTTCCTAAATAGCAGAGCGAGGTTTTAGTGCTGTCGCTCGACAAATAACTAAGCAGAGAAACTGCCTACAACTCGTCAAAATGGGTGATTTGCGACTTCTTTTAGGCAATTTGAACCTAATGTACTAAATCTTGCGAGTAAACACCAAAGTCAACCATCACATTAAAAATATTAGTGTACCCTTTTGTAAGTTATCAAATATAACATTTTATTTGCTTAAAATTTTGAAACATGTGCCTTTATAAATAACTTTGCCTGTCTTTTCAACAAAGGTTTAATATAAAAAATCTAATTTTGAGTTTTGTTACATAAGATCAGGTTAATTAAATGCTTACATAAGGTAAGATAAAACAAAAATTCACAAACATAGCTGAGGTCACCAACAAAATTGAATAGCAGAAAGATTAGTTATTCATAAACAAATAAATATATTTTAATGTTATTTTGATATTACATTTTAAAAATTTATTTGTACTTTATAGAGGTTTACATTGGTAATCAAAGTTCAAATCTGGTAATGGGCGGTGGGAGGTGAAAATAAATTGGGTATTCAAGTGGGCGCTCCTCCAAAAAAGGTTGTGAAACACTGATATAACCTCTAAATACATTCTCAAAGACCTCTAAAGAAGATCATGCTTCTCGGTGTTGTGGTTTCATATGCTGGTTCTGGAGTTGTTACAAGCAGTAAGGATTTATAATTGGGTCAGGTTGCTAGTCCTATCACCCATATATATATATATATATATATATATATATATATATATATATATATATATATATATATATATATATATATATATATATATATATATATATATATATATATATATATATATATATATACGGGGGAGGGAAGTAGCGCTCTCGAAGCGATGAGATTACCCCCTGTTGGGTATACGGGGTGTTAAAGGTACTCCTATCTCATCCCGGTGCCCAATGGTTCGCTCCCTTTCGCGCTCACCTTCTATCTACACGGAGTGGCTCTCCTTTACATACATAAAACATTTCTAACACATCTTAAAAAAATAAAATGAAATCAATAATGGCGTCAACTTCGGTAGCCTCGGAGAAGCCCTGGGGGGCGGCTTCCAAAAATACCCCATCATCCACTCCTTCCTCCATCACCACTTGGGAGTTGGTGGCCTCCGGTGATGGGGTTGGTGCCACCAGGACTCGGCCGCCAGCTTGTCCTGATGCACGGTCTATTTTTTTCATTAATTTCTGCAACATTCGCGGTCTGCACTCTAACTTCCACTTTGTTGAACATCACCTCTCTTCTTCTAGACCTCACCTCTTATTCTTGACCGAAACTCAGATGTTTGAGCATTCTGATAGCAAACCCTATTCTGTTTCCTCCTACTGTCTCTATCCTCAATTTTCAGCCAAAGGCGGTTGTTGTGCATATGTGCGCAAAGATGTCGTTTGTTCTCGTGTCTCTAATTTGGAGTCTTCCGAATTTTCCACCTTATGGCTTAGGCTCTCTTGCCACTTCTACGACTAAATTCATTTGTTCAGTTTATTTATCTCCTAATTCTACTGACTATGCTAAATTCTTCGACTATTTAAACTCCAAAATTGAGCACATTCTCTCTTCTTCTCCTTTCTCTGAAATCATCATATTAGGTGATTTCAATGTTCACCACCGCCAATGGCTTTCTTCTAGTTCTCATGATACAGCTGGTGAACGTGCCTTCCTTTTCGCTATCCAAAACGACCTTGAGCAGTTGGTGCAGCTCCCTACTCGTATCCCTGATCGTCTTGGAGATGAACCCAACGTTCTAGACCTTTTCCTAACTTCTAATCCTTCTCCTTATACTGTTAAACTCTTTCCTCCTCTGGGTTCCTCCGATCATCTTCTTATCTCTGTATCCTCTTCTATCTCTTCAAGTCTTCCGCAGGAAAGACCCCCTTCTACGGAAAGAAAACGCTTGTGGCACTTCGGTGCCGCAAGCTGGTCGGACTTGCGGTCGTACTTCTTTGATTTCCCGTGGAATGATTATTGCTTCCGTGGGAGGGGTCCCTCGGAGTGTGCAGAACGCATTACCGAAGGTGATTCTCTCTGGCATGGAGGCATACATTCCATATTCTTTCCCTTCTACTAAACCTAACAAACCTTGGTTTAACTCTGCTTGTTCTCGTGCTATCCGCCGCAGGGATGCTGCCTTCAGGGATTACCGTCGTCTTCAAACTCCTGAAACTCACGCTACTTATATTTCATCCCGGAATCGTGCAAAATCTATCCTTCGTAACACTAAAAACTCTTTCTCCGTAAAAAATGCAATAATCTTTCTGGTTCCTCTTCTTCACGTTCTTTCTGGCATTTTGCAAAAAATGTCAACTCTAACTTTGCTTCTTCCTCTTTCCCTCCTTTAATATCTTCCGACGGCACAACTGCTGTTTTACCTTCTTCTAAAGCTGAACTCTTTGCTCAAACTTTTGCCTCTAATTCAACCTTAGACGATTCCGGAGCTATTCCTCCTCCTTCAACCCCCTCTAACTCAATTATGCCTAAAATTAGAATTTCTTCTAAAGATGTCATTTCTGCTCTCTCTGAGCTTAATACTAAGAAGGCGTACGGTCCTGATGGTATTCCTCCTGTGGTTCTCAAAACTTGCGCTTCCGAGCTTGCACCCTGCCTCGGTAAACTATTTCGTCTTTGTCTATCTACTTCAACCTTCCCTTCTTGCTGGAAACGTGCGCTCATTCAACCTGTGCCGAAGAAGGGACCCCTCTCAACCCTCCAACTACCGTCCTATTTCTTTGACCTCCGTTCTCTCTAAAGTTTTCGAATCTATCCTTAACAGGAAGATTTGGAAACATCTCAATTCTTCTAATCTTATCTCTGATCGCCAGTATGGCTTTCGTAAGAAACGCTCTACAGGTGATCTTCTTTCCCTTCTCTCTGAATCTTGGTCCTCCGCTATTCGGCATTTCGGTGAATCTTTTGCTGTCGCGCTGGACATTTCGAAAGCCTTCGATAGAGTCTGGCACAAAGCTTTGATTTCTAAACTTCCCTCTTTCGGTATCTATCCTTCTCTCTGTGATCTTCTCGCTAATTTCCTTTCCGGTCGTTCTATATAGCAACTGTTGTAGACGGCCACCGTTCATCCTTTAAATCTATTAACAGTGGTGTTCCTCAGGGTTCTGTACTATCACCAACACTTTTTCTACTCTTCATTAATGACCTTCTCTCCATCACCTCATCTCCTATCCACTCCTATGCTGATGACTCCACCCTTCATTATTCCTTCCATTTTGAAAAACGTCCCACCCAACAGCAGTTGATAGACTCGAGAAGGGTAGCCTTGGAGCAACTAACCTCTGATCTTTCCCGTATTTCAAATTGGGGCAGAGAAAACATGGTTGTTTTCAATGCCTCAAAAACTCAGTTCCTCCATCTCTCCACTCGACACAATGTTCCACACAACTATGATATCTTCTTCGAAAACACACAACTCAAGCCTTCATCTGTCCTTAATATTCTTGGTGTTTCTTTTTCTCGTGATCTTTCTTGGAAAGATCACATTACTTCTCTTTCTAAACAAGCTTCTAAGAGGTTGGGTGTTTTGAGGCGCCTTCAGAATTACTTCACGCCACCCCAGTTGCTTGCTCTGTATAGGGGTGTTGTTCGTCCCTGTATGGAGTATGCTTCGCCCATCTGGGGTGGTTCCACACATACAGCTCTCTTAGAGAAGGTGGAGTCAAGGGCATTTCGTCTCATCAACTCTCCTGCTCTTACTAACTCTCTTCAATCTCTTTCTGCCCGTCGAATTGTTGCGTCACTCTCTCTTTACTATCGCTATTACAACATACACTGCTCTTCTGAACTCTCTCGTTGCATACCTCCTCCATTGAGAAGAGCTCGTGCGACACGCCTTTCTACACATTCTCATCCTTTCTCTGTCCAACTCTCCGACCCCAGACTTAACCACTATGCTCAGTCTTACATTTACTCTACTGGTAAAGTCTGGAACACACTCCCTTCATTTGTTTTCCCAACTTCCTTTGACTTGCATACTTTCAAACGCCGTGTATCTGGACACGTCGGCCACCATCGACCATGATAATAGATCTTTCCCAACTCCGGTGGAATTTGGTAGGCCTCTGGCCTTTGCCCACCGGAGGAGACATAAAAAATATATATATATTTACCGTGGCTCAAACGGTAAAGTGATTGACTCACGTGCTTGAGGGCGCCGGTTCGATCCCACTTCGGGATCCTAGGTATATACTACCTAGAAAAGTTCCTCTCCTCGAATAGGGCAATGCCCGTGAGATGTGAACTTTTTATTTAAAAAAAAAAAAAAAAAATGTATATATATATATATATATATATATATATATATATATATATATATATATATATATATATATATATATATATATATATATATATATATATATATATATATATATATATATATATATATATATATATATGGAGCAATTCAGGAAAAATCATGCAAAGCATTACACCACTATGTCTTAGATATTGATTAAATTTTGTTTATTAAAACTTTGTTTATTGTTTATTAACTTTTATTAAAAGTTATAGAACATTTAACATTTGGGGGCTGCTTCCCCCCATTCAAATTGGAAGGAGTAATGAACGGTGGAATCATTAGCATGGGAGTGAATATGTGATTAAGTAATTGAGAGGTCTTTAATGAAAAGCAGAAAAATTTGGAGTTAGAATAGATCCCTGAGGAACACCACTATTAATAAATTTAAAGGAAGAACTGTGGCAGTCTACAACAGCTGCTATAGAACGACCGAAAAGAAAATCAAAGAGGATAAATTCCGAAAGATAGAAGTATAAAATTCACAGATTTGTGCAACACTCTATCGGAGGCTTTCGATAAGTCTAGAGCAACACCAAAATATTTACTGAAATGCCGAAGAGAGAGGACCAAGAGTCAAAGAGAATGGAAAGAAAATCACCAATAGAATTTTTTTGCGAAAGCCATACTAGTGATCAGAGATAAGATTAGAAGATTTGAGATCTTTTCAACTCTTATAAAGAAACGTTAGAAAGAACGGAGGTTGACGAAATGGGATGGTAGCTGAATAGTTCGAGAAGTTCCCCTTTTTCAGCATATGCTGAATGAGAGCACTTTTGCAGTGTGAAGGGGAGATTGAAGTAGAAAGACAGAGGCGAAATATTTTGCCAAAGCAGGGTGCAAGCTAAAAAGCACAAATTTTGAGAACCATAATAGAGATACCATCAGTACCGTACGCCTTCGTAGTGTAAAGCTAAGAGAAAGCAGATAAGGACCTTAGAAATTCTAATTTTAGACATAAATGAATTGGGAGAGGGGGGGACTAGGTTGAAGAAGGTATAGCTCTGAAATCATCTCAAGTTATATTAGTGCCAAAAGTCTGTGCAAAAAGTTCAGTTTTTGAAGGAGGTACAACGGCAATTTTGCTAAAAGAAAATATTAGTGGAGGGAAAGAGAAAAAATATATTGCATTTTGTATTGAAAAATGAATTTTTGCTGTTACAAAGAAAGAACAAGAACAGATTTTGCAATATTTCGGGATGAAATATAAATTACACGATTTTCTGAAGTTTGAAAACAACGGGCATTCCTGAAGACAGCATCCCTACTACGGCAAATAGCAAGAGAATGAGAAGAGTTTAACCAAGATTTGTAAGGTTTAGTACAAGGGAAAGATTATAGAATGTAGTCTCCGTGGAACAGTGAATCACCTCGGTAACGCGCTCTGCACAAGCATAGGGACCCCTCCCACGGAAGAGATAATCATTCCACATGAAATCAAAGAAGTACTACAGAAAGTCTGACCAGCCTGGGCACCAAAATGTCACAAACTTTTCCTCGAAATACGCGGGAGTCTTTCTTGAGGAAGACTTGAAAAGATAGAAGAGGATACAGAGATAAGAAACCGATTGAAAGAACCCAGAGGAAGATACAGTTTCACAGTATAAGCAGAAGCTTGAAAAAAAGGTCTGGAATTTTGGTTTTATCTCCAAGACAATCAAGCATACTAGTAGGGAGCTGCACCCACTACTCAAGGTCGTTTTGGAAGGAGAATTGAAAGGCACCTTCAGCGGTTGTATCACGAAAACTAGAAGAAAGTCATTGGCGTCGGTGAACATTGAAATCACCTAATATGATAATTACTGAGAAAGGAGAAGAAGAAAGAATGTTCTCTGTTTTGGAGTTTGGATAGTCAAAGAATTTAGGATAGTCAGTAAATTAGGATAAATAAACAGAACAAATGAATTTAGACGTAGAAAGGCAAGAGAGCTTTTGTCACAAGGTGGAAAATTCATAAGATTTCAGATTAGAAACACGAGAGTAAACAAAATCGTAGCGCACATATGCATAACCTCATCCTTTGGCTGAAAATTGAAGATAGAAACAGTAAGAGGACAACAAAAAATGGTTTGCTTTCAGAATGCTCAAGCACCTGGGTTTCTGTCAAAAATAAGAGGTTATGTCTAAAAGAAGAGAGGTGATGTTCAACAAAATGAAAATTGTATTGAAGACCGAGAATGTTGCAGAAATTAATGAAGAAAATAGACCACGCACTTGGGCAAGTCTTATGCAAAGACTTGGTGGCACCAACCCTATATCACTTATCAATAGTTTTGTTTAGCAATGTGACTACAAAATAACTAGTTGTATTACAGATTGCTAGCAGGAAACCTAAATTTTATAAGCATTGAATATTTTCTATATTGTTTCAATCTTCATGAGTTCAGTAAAAAAAAATTGGTATCGGTACTCAGTAAATTTAGAGGCATAGGTATTGGGCGATATAAAATTATTGGTATAGGCATCTGTTAAAATTTTAGTTTCGCTCCATCCTGTATATATATATATATATATATATATATATATATATATATATATATATATATATATATATATATATATATATATATATATATATATATATATATATATATATATATATATATATATATATATATATATATATATATATATATATATATATATATATATATATATATATATATATATATATATATATATATATATATATATATATATATATATATATATATATATATATATATCTTGCTAATATAGAGAAAAAATGAGTTCCTTTCTAAAGATCATAAGAAAATTCCAAGAATATTAAGAAAAAAAAGGAAGACTTGTGATGCATGACATCAAAGAAATTTTTAAATTTGCAATGAGTAAAAACATATTAAAAAATATTTCACAAGTTTCTATTAGCGATATCTATGTAAAGGTTCAAAGTTTACAATTGGCATTTGCTGCAAAAATATCTTGTTTCAAAATTAAAAGAGTAATAATGCAAAGTGGAGTAAAAGGCAAAAAAATTATTTAAAATTTACAAGAACAAACGAAAGTATCTAACATATTATTCAACATCAAATCAAACTTACAAACTCTCGCTTAGTATGTTGATCATTTCTAATAAAAGTTTACTATTAGCAAAGAATGGCAATGAACTAACTTGCTTAATATCTATGTCAGAAATTTACTACTGCTAAGCTAAAAAGCAGACAAAAAGGATAAATCATGAAGTTCTACCCATTTAGCCACATTACAAACTACATATCGGAATCCAAAAATTGCCAGAGCAATGTTAGATACAAGAAGAAGGCTTCTAATTATTAAATTTTACACTTTGATTCCTTTATAAGTTAGTAGGGTGCATTTCACATAGCAGATGTTCTACATTTCATTCCAACTGATTGTAGCAAGTCTGCTGCAGCCCTGATATGAATTAAATAAAAATAACTTACTTCTTTCCATGTAGATGAAGACAACGGACAGTGGAAGTGTGGCCATAAAGCGTATGAATGCAGTCTCCTGTAGTGGCATTCCATACCCGAAGCATTCGATCTGTGCTTCCACTTACAATTAGATTGTCTGACATTTGTGATGACCAAACACCACCAGTGTGGCCAGAAAGCGTTCTCATGCACTAAATGGGATATATATATATATATATATATATATATATATATATATATATATATATATATATATATATATATATATATATATATATATATATATATATATATATATATATATATATATATATATATATATATATATATATATAATATATATAATATATAATATTATAACTCAAAATTGTATTTGCCCATATTTTATAATTTATATTATATATATATATATATATATATATATATATATATATATATATATATATATATATATATATATATATATATATATATATATATATATATATATATGATAGACAATTAGGAATTTTTTATGATGAAATTGAAGAGTATATTTTAAAAATTTCTATTAGTTTAATAAATTTTATAACTTTATAATAAGGAAGATTAAATATTCTTTCTTGATTCTGTATTCAAATGCATAAAAACACGTAAAATTTAATATTCAGTATAATATAGGTTGTTCCACTCGCTCTGGGACTCAGATATGCACTTTTAGAGTTCGAAGTATTGGTCATAAGTTAATAAAATTTGCTACGAATAAAACATGGTGAGTGAAAAGTGAGGTAGAATCATGAGAGATTACGCCACTTGCTACACGTCCAACGTTAACATGAATGGTCTTTTCCGGAAAAAGGGGAATTTGGCGGTCTTTTCCAAGGAGATTATGCGGCAACCTTCCGTAACATGGAAAAGCGTGTACAGGCATGCCTTGATGTTAATGTCGATCACTTTCAACAGTAGTTGTGATGTCGGCACAATTATCACACTCCAAGATTTTTTCGTGACAATTTTTATTAACTGATGACTAGTACTTTGACATCTATAAGCTTATGTTTGGGCCGAGAGCAAATGGGATGCCCTGTATATCATCAGAACATTGATTTTAAAAATATTAAATTAGTGAGAACATGGATAGACATGCAAAATTCAAGTACTTTAAGTTTAGAGTTCTTAAATTGTGATGCAGGAACAAATTTTCTCCAAATTCTGTGTTAATTTGATTTCGTTTTGGAGAGTACATTGGGCTCCCACTTCTAAACAACCTTTTACTCTTAATAAAAGAGGGCGGAGCAAAGATATTTATGTATTTATATTTAAATTAATCGGCAGAAAATTGACAATGACGATTGAGATATATATATATATATATATATATATATATATATATATATATATATATATATATATATATATATATATATATATATATATATATATATAAATATATATATATATTATATATATATATAAGTAGTATATAAAACGGGGCTACCAGACCATTTGCCCATTTCGGTCACAAAAGTACTGGAACTTGCTCGCTTCGCTCGCTCCGGGTTTGCTCTGCTGCATATACATTTTACAGAAAAGTTTATAAAATCAATTGTACAGAAAATTTTAAGATCTATATTTTTTGTCTTTATAAAATATTTTGTAAAATTAATATTAGTAACGATAAATAAAACAATATATAGATAGATGCATCTGAGGAAAAATTTTATAGGTATTAATTTTATTAGGCATAAAAAAATTCATATTTTTGATATTTATAAAAAATTTTGTAAAATTAATATTAACGAAGTTATATTAGTTTAAACTATAATGTTTTTCATAGTAAATACAGTAGAAGTTTTAAATTTGTTAATCTTACAGTCGTTCGTGGTCTATTGGTTATAATAACGGACTCAATACTCAGAGATCCCGGGTTCAATCCCAGACGGATACAAGTTTTTTAAATGAAATTTAATTAATCAAGAGTAAAGAATGACAAGAAGAAGAAAAATAGTCCACTCAAAGTGGACTAAGCAGTAAAGAATGACAAGAAGAAGAAAAAATGTCCACTCAAAGTGGACTAAGCAGTAAAGAATGACAAGAAGAAGATTCCACCGTGCAGTGGAAAAATAATAATAATAATAATAATAATAATAATAATAATAATAATAATAATAAATATACTTCAAAATAAATCTTAGGTAACTAAAAATATGTTTTCAAGTTTTTTTTCTGGAAATCTGGAAAAAAACATCCTGGATGAAAATAGATTGCTTCCGATCTCAAATCCGAATTTTTTTTCAGATATTCGTATAGAGCATAGCGAGATCGGGCAAATTGTGAAAAAAAATTTGCACTTTTCAACTTCCTTCATTTTTAAAATAATATTTTAAATTTAATTAATTAGCATTATATCATAAAAAAATCTACGGATTTTTTTCAAAATTTAAATGTTTAATATCTGGTTCTATTAAGATAGAAAACTAAATGAAGTATGTTTTTATAGGTTTTCGAGTACGAGGAACTCGAATTTGATATTATTTTTGAGATAGGTAGCTCAGGAAGATAACTTATTTAATATAACTTGGAAAATATAAAAGATAGAGAAAATCTGCTCCGACAACTTTTCGAATTTAATTATTCTACATATGAATCATGAAAAAAATTTCCAAATTCGAGCTTTTAAACCCACTTTTTCGTTCCAGAATTAACTTTCCTGGAAGATCTGGAAGTTCTGAAAAAAAATCTACGGATTTGAAAAATACATTTTCAATTTTTAAAACGTGAATATTCGGCTCTACGTATAATAGAGAGATAAATAAGGTATAAATTTATAGCTTTTCGAGGACAAGGATTCCGAATTTTTAATTATTTTTAAGATAGGTAGCTTAGAAAGACAACTTATATATCGTAACTTGGAAAATATAAGAGTTAGAGAAAATTTACACGAGAGTAAAATTGAAGAACTTGATGAGTTTTAGGAAAAAATGATACTTTTTTATTTTTCCTATAATAAATAAGGAAATAAAAATGAATAAAAATAAAAAGAAAGTCACTTTTTCACAAAATAATAATATTTTTGAGATGGATAATTATGATAGAACAAACGATGAGCTTACTTCTATTATTTTAGATAAAGAACGATTTTCAAGAAGAATAAAAGATTTAGAAAAAAAATTAGCTCCTTTTTTAATATCAAAGATGAATAACGAAAATTCAAAATTGACTTATAATAAAAAAATCTATAATAAAATGGTAAGATCTGGGAATGAGAAAAATTCAAAATTGACTTATAATAAAAAAATCTATAATAAAATGGTAAGATCTGAGAAAGTTGAAAATTCAAAATTCACTTATAATAAAAAAAAAATCTATAATAAAATGACAACTTGTCAGATCTGTAATACTAATATTAAAAATTTTAAAATTCATGAACAAAGTAATAAACATATTAGAAATACAAATCAATTATTACCATTCTCATTACCAAAACTTAAAAAGAAATTATGTTCACTATGCAATAAAAGCGTTCTAAATCTTAAAATTCATGAGAAAAGTAAAAAACATCAAATAAATTTAATGAGTTGTCATTATAAAAATTGTCGAAAAGGACTTCAAGGAAATTTTAAAGCCTATTGTTATACCAATATAAAAATGGTTGATCCAAGAGCATTTATTAATAATATGATGAAAACCATTGAAAATAAAATTCAAGAGCAAAATTGGGAAAATCTAAAACTGTCTCTCTCTATTTTTGTAGAATTTTATAAATCTTTACCTGATGGAAGAACATCATATATTGAACATTGGTTTAACAACGGAACTATGACAAGTATAACAAATAATTCTCAAATAAAAGAAACTGTACTTGAAATGATTAATAAAATTGAAGAAAAAATATGTAAATTTACGAGAAAAGGGTCAGGATGGATTATCAATAAACTTTTAGAATTTGAAATAAAAGTAGCAAAATATAAACCATTAAGAGCTTCTTCGTATATTGAAACTCCAATCAAATATAAAAATCCAAAATTTGGATTGATTAATATTCAAAATAAAAATGATAACGAATGTTTCAAATGGTGCATAGCAAGATCTGATTGTTTAGATGAAGGTCATCTACATAGATTATCAACAAGAATAAAAGAAGTATCTAAAAAATATAATTGGAAAGGAATAAAATTTCCAGTTCAATTAAAGCAAATTAATAAATTTGAAAATCAGAATGATGTATCTATTAATGTATTTGGACTAGATGAAAAAGAAATATTATATCCATTAAGAATTACTAAAGTTGAGAAAACTAAACATGTTGATTTACTTTTAATATCAGACAATGAAAATACGCATTATTTACTGATGAAACATTTGAGTCCATTTATAAATAAGAAGCATAAAGAGAAAACTTACCCATGTCGATTCTGTTTGCATAGCTTTTATAAAAAAGAATTATTAGATAAACATTTACCAGAATGCAGTATTCATACACCGGTAAGAATGGAATTATCTGAAGGTCAAGTACAATTTAGACTTCATTATAAACAATTCAAACATCCATTTGTTATATATGCGGATTTTGAAAGCACCTTACAGAAAATACATACGACTCAACCTAATCCAAAAGAATCATACACGATTAATTTACAGAAACATCAGCCAAACAGTTGGTGTTGTTATACGAAATGTGATGTAGATGAATATTCAAAGTTTGAAATATATGAAGGAGAAAATTCATCTAAAACGTTTACAGAATATTTAATTTCAGAATCAAAAAGAATTTATAAATTACTGAAAATGAACAAACCAATGAATTTAACTTCGGAAGAAAAAATAAATCATGAAAATGCAAACCGTTGTTATGTATGTAAAAGAGAATATACAGAAAACGATTTTAAAGTAAGAGATCATAATCACTTAACAGGAGAATATAGAGGACCTGCTCATAGAAGTTGTAATTTACAAATTAGAAAACCTAAATTTATACCCATAATAATGCATAACTTATCTAAATACGATGCTCATTTATTTGTCAAAGAATTTGGACGTACTGATGGTGAATTAAAAGCGATTCCTCAAACGGATGAAACTTATATAAGTTTCAGTCAGTTTATAAAAGTGGGTGAATATACTAAAGAGAAACCGATAAACATAGAGTTGAGATTCATCGATAGTTTCAGATTCATGTCCTCATCACTAGCTAAATTAGCATCGAATTTAACGGATGAAAATTTAAAGATTTTAAACAAATATTATCAAGATGAACAGTTTCATCTACTAAAACGTAAAGGAATTTATCCATACGACTGGATGGATGATATATCAAAATTTAATCATGATAAGTTACCTAAAAAAGAAAAATTTTATAATATTTTAAATAATGAAGATATAACAAACGAGGACTACAAACATGCGCAGACTATCTGGAAAAAATTTAATTGTAAAACATTTAAAGATTATCATATGTTATACTTACAATCTGATACCTTGCTATTAGCGGATGTGTTTGAAAACTTTAGAACAACATGCTTAGACACTTATAAATTAGATCCAGCTCGTTATTTTACATCACCAGGGTTATCTTGGGATGCATTATTAAAAGAAACGAAAGTAAAATTAGATTTATTAAAAGATCCGGATATGTTGTTAATGATAGAAAAAGGGATTAGAGGAGGAATAAGCACTATAACACACAGATATGCAAAGGCTAATAATCCATATATTCAAGAAAGTTATGATAAAAATAAACCGCATAGTTATATCACTTATTTAGATGCTAATAATTTATATGGTTGGGCAATGTCTCAGTATTTGCCTACGGGAAATTTTAAATGGATGAAAAACATTAACGATTTTAATGTTTTGGATATCTGTGATGAATCGAGAAAAGGATATATTTTAGAAGTTGATTTAGAATATCCTAAAGAGTTACATGATTTACATAACGATTACCCTTTAGCAGCAGAAAATATAAAGTTAGATAAAGTTTCAAAATTAGTTCCAAACTTGAATAATAAAGAAAAATATATCATACACTATAGAAATTTAAAACAGTGTTTGAATTTAGGATTGAAACTAACGAAAATACATAGAATATTAGAATTTGATCAGAGCGATTGGATGAAATCATACATTGATCTTAACACGAGAAAGAGAAAGGAAGCGAGAAATGAATTTGAGAAAGATTTCTATAAATTAATGAACAACTCAGTGTTTGGTAAAACGATGGAAAATATAAGAAATAGAGTTGATGTACGACTAGTTAAAAATGAAGAGCAAGCTCAAAAATTAGTAAATAAACCAAATTTTGAATCATTTAAAATATTTTCAGAAAACTTAATAGCTTGTCATATGAAGAAAACTAAACTAAGGTTTGATAAACCTATTTATGTAGGAATGTCTATTCTAGAGTTAAGTAAAACTTTAATGTATGACTTTCATTATAATCATATAAAAAATAAATATAATGAAAAGGCAAAATTATTGTTTACAGATACAGATTCATTATGTTATTTCATAGAGACGAAGGATATATATAAAGATATGAAAAAGAATATAAAACTGTTCGATACATCTGATTATCCAGTAGATCATAAATTATATTCAGAAAGGAATAAGAAAGTATTAGGTAAAATGAAAGACGAAACAGCTGGAAAACTGATAACAGAATTTGTAGGACTGAGAGCGAAATTATACGCTTTTAAAACATTAGAAAATGAAGAAATTAAGAAAGCAAAAGGAGTGAAAAAACAAGTTATAAAACAAACGATAAATATTGAAGATTATAAAAAAGCGTTGTTTGAAAATGAAATTTTATATAGAAAGATGAATACAATACAAAGTAAGAAACATAATTTATATACGAAGCAAATTAATAAAATAGCGTTAAGTGGAAATGATAATAAACGAGTTATATTAGATAATAATATAAACACATTAGCTCTAGGACATTATAAGTTTAGTTAGTTATAAGTTGACGTCAACAAAAAATTGCATGCTAGGTTTAATTAGTTTTAAGGAGAAAAATACAAAAAAATTGCATGCTAGGTTTAATTATTAGTTTTAAGGAGAAAAATACAAAAAAATTGCATGCTAGGTTTAATTAGTTTTAAGGAGAAAAATACAAAAAAATTGCATGCTAGGTTTAATTAGTTTTAAGTTAGTCTTAAGAAAAAAATTATATTTATAAACCTATCTGGATTATATTCATTAACTTTTTTACTCTATAATAAATAATGGAAAACATTTCTATCCATTGGAAAGATGAGAATAACAGAAATAATCAAGAACATCATTTCTTATTACCATCTCCTAATTGTAGAGCTCTAATTATTGGAGAATCTGGATGCGGTAAAACGAATTTACTACTAAGAATGTTACTTATGGATAAGTGGTTAGATTATAATAATTTATTTGTTTATGGAAAGTCTTTACACCAGCCAGAATATAAATTAATAAAATCAGGATTTGATAAAGGATATAGTAAAAACGAAATTCT
>SEYY01010247.1:5000-23386 GCA_009176605.1 Armadillidium nasatum
AGGGGAATACGAATCTTGTCTCCACTTGTTGTTTTGAAATACTTCTTTATGTGGTCCTCATCTTCTTTAGCAACATAGGCTATCAGAGTCATTTCTCCATCCTAAAGATAAAGATAAAAAGATAACAATCAATCAAGAGAACGATCGTCGATAAATAAAGAAGAGTTTAATATAATACAAAAAGGTTGTTGAACTCAGCGTAACATCCTCCAGAAGAGTTCTCGGTCACAACGCTACCATAATAGTTAATTGAAAACAACGTTATATTTATGTATAGATCCTCAATTGTTAATAAAGTACGTTGTTATAACATCCTTCTAATAAATTAAAAACATCTCCCAAACATATAAAAATGTTTAAATTGGAGGCATAGCGGTGGGATGCAAAAACAACCAGAGGGATGCAAAAATAACCTGAAATAGGATGCAAAAACAATCTGAAATGGGACGACTAAAAACAACCACGATGGATAGAAACAACCAGAAGGACGACGAGAAACAACCACGATAGATAGAAACATCTTGAAAAGATAGAATAAACCAGAAGGACCGAATCAACCAGAAAGACCGAAACAACCAGAAAAGATCAAACAAACTAGAAAGAGTTCGAAACTGAGAGAGGAACGTCGATGTTATCTTTATCGTTATATTTTCTTCAAAACTTATCTATGCTGCATTCGTCATGGTGAATGAACATGCCGGGAAGATACGAGAAACTTTTTTTTGATTGAACAGCTTGAAAACCTGGTTCATCAATGGTAGGCTCCGCGGAAAAGTTTTCACGTGAACCTAGTTCAAATAGTTATGATACTTTCTGGGGCACACCATTGTGAAACCGCTCACAGTTGCTAACGCTCTGTGGTGACTATAATAGTGGGAGCTCCGTCACTATTATACTCAGGGGTCGGAGATTAGTTTATTGATTAATAACTAATTCTCTTGGATTTTAGTTCTCGAGTATTATTAATGGATGTTCAGGATTTTGATTTTGATAGGACAGCTTGAAAACCTGATCCATCATGGTATTAGACGACATGCATCGAAGATAAGAGTTTATTTTGTTCATCGATATTTAATGATCATATTTTATGTTATCTTCTTCTCTCAGGATCATTTTTAAGATGAAAATATTAAGTTAAAATTTATTTAGGATATCTCCATATTATTTTGAACACAAGATACATTTTTGACGGGAGGCATGTAAAGTTCAGTTTTTATATTAAAACTAACTTTTCTTTGTCTTTCTTAAAAATGTATCGTGTGATTTTATGAATGAAAATAATATTTTATTTTCATTCATAAATAGCTTCAAAATCTATAACTTGTTAAATTTATTTTTCGGACTGTTAAAATGAAAATTTAGTATCGTTCAAACTCTCGTAGTTGAGTTAAATTTTGAGAAGATAAATGATCGAGAAATTTATTTAAGAATCAATCAATCTGAAGATGAATTATTGAAAGGATGCATCATAAAGAAGAATTATATGGAGCTCTTGACCATTAGGTGGAGATAAATCCATTTCATCAAAGATAAATAATGCCTCAATAAAGAAGAGCTTCATGAGATGATCTTTAGAAGGATTACTACAGAAAGAAGATAAATTGATCATATAAAAATAAGATGCACCTACATAGATTCATATAATAGGTTGGAACTCAGCGAAACATCCTCCGAAGAGAGTTCTCGTCTCGGTCACGAACACGCTACCTTTTAAAATCGTATTTATATATTATATTATACTAATCAAAGATGTCATCTCAAGATCTTTTATATTATTTAAATACATCCTTTACCTTTTTAAAATATAAATTAAATAAATTATTTACAATATATATATATATATATATATATAATATAATATATTATATTATATATATATATATATATATATATATATATATATATATATATATATATTATATATATATATATATATATATATATATATATATATATATATATATATATATATATATATATATATATATATATATATATATATATATATATATATATATATATATATAACAGTCTAACCCATATTCTCAGATAAAGTGGCCATAGCACCCGACCCTCCTCCTTCTCACACACACACACACACACACACACGCACACGCACACACAAAAAAATTCACACATTATGCCAGTGCTTCCTTCATTTAACTATGCTTCTTGATATTTTTTTTCATTTTAGTATTTCAGTGAATCTTTTTCTGTGACAATTGAAATATAAAAAAGTTTTGATAAGAGTTTGGTCAGAAACTTTAATTTTCTAACTACTTCACACGTTCAGTATCCATACTTCCTTCTGTAGCTTTATCTCTGATTTCCTTTTCGAACACACTGTCGAAGACGACTACAGCTCATACATTGAATTTATTTATAGTGGAGTTACTGATGGTTACTGCCTATCACTCACTTTCTTATTCATTAATGACCTTTAATCTATCATTTTCTTATTCATTAATGACCTTTAATCTATCATTTCAACAATTATCAGCTACCATTCCCCTAACCTTACATTATTCATTTTCATCTTGAAAAACAACCTATTCACCCGGCAGATATATAGTTTTTCCATAGTCTTTTATACAACTTTTAATGGCCCTTTTCAAACATCTCATCAAACCAGGTAAGCTTTGCAAGAGTTTAGGTGGGAGCTATTTAACATTCAAGTAGTTATAACCCCGGTTTGGCCACGTCTGACTTCTTATTTTTGAATCTTAAGGAAAGGTACCCTGTTATTTTTCAGAAAACTTAGTTAAAAAAAAAAAACCTCTTTGATATAGTTATGCCCTCGGAACCTCCAGTTCTTTATGAACTTGCTGGATAGATGGTATTACTTACAAAAGTTTGGAGTTTGATGGACCTGTTGTACAAAATTAATGTTATCCTTACTTGTTTTCGTTTCATTTCGATTTTCTGTTAAATTTCTGATATATATATATATATATATATATATATATATATATATATATATTATATATATATATATATATATATATATATATATATATATATATATATATATATATATATATATATATATATATATATATATATATATATATATATATATATATATACAGGGTATACTGAAAAAAGAAGAAACAGATGATGAGCTTAGGATATCAATTGTACCACCTACCAGAGGATATTTTAAGCTTCTTATTCACGGAATTCCAAAACCGCAAGTAATTATTTCCCATTAACAGTAATTATTTCCCATTATTTACAAATTGATTTAAAATCATAATAAATTTGTAAACTTATTTTTTCAAGTGTTAAGTTAGTGTTTCTAATTTCGGAATTGAAAGAGATTGGAATTATTCAGGTATTTAGATGATTTATGTTAATTTTTCAAATATATTTAGCAGATGAAGGGCAAATGGCGCCTTCCCCTTTTAGCATCTTACCTCGTCGAATGTAAAATGGCTTCTTCAACGTTACATGATCCAAAACCTGAAAATGCCAAGGCTTCTACGAAAAGGAAAGTGTTCGTCAGGAGACGATAGTGATATAAACTCGTAAAAATATATATATATAAATAAATATTTTTTATGTTAGATGCCAAACCTAAATCGAAATGCTCATTTTAGATTAAGACATGATGATGCTTTACAATTTATATTATGTTATATGTAAATTGTACACACACATTGCAAATATATATTTATTTAAAAGTACAATACACTAAAATTCGTAATTCATTAAATTGATTCTACATTCCTTGGTTTATATACCCTTTGTGATGCCATTAGAAATTGATTGAATCTTCATGGATACTTTCACTCCGAAAGAGTAACTTACTATTTCGAAATAGTTACTAATTACATGGCATTTCATGTAATATTTTCTAAATTTTTGATAAAAAGGAATAGCTTCTGAATTTACTAGAGAGTATTATAGCAAAAATCGATTGATGGTATTTTTATGAGTACTACTCGTCAATTTTTAAAAAATTATGATAAATGAAAGTTGATTATCTCTTCAATGAGTTATTGAAATTCAAAAGTTTGGAATTTTGGTTCAACTCTACACATTCTTTATATTCAAGCAAATCATTCATAGCATTAATCCCATATTCAAGTTCTAATAGGCAACTTTTAAACCTGATATTTCAAACCTAATATCATAAGATTCATATATGAGAAAGCCGAAAGGGAATTGCTTTCTACCAAGTAAAACATATGTCAAAGGAGCTAAGAAAGAACTATTTTTCTTTAGAAGCAACAAAGCTGTCCACATCATAATTGACACTTATCCAAAGACTTTAATTAATTCTAAAAATTTCTTTGTTATTTTTGAGCAAACATAACTACGTTCAGATCCTGCATCTAAAAGCGCAAATACTTTATTACTTAAGTAATTCTACAAATGTAAGAAGATAGTTTTGTTCCTCATTTCTATAATTAATATAAAGATAAGACTTACTATGACCATCAGTCTTTTAAGAATGTACCTTTTCACGTAAAGCAGATATGTGCGGTGTTATGTGGCGAATTTACTTTTTATAGAAATCCTGAAGACTTAATTAAACAGTATTGTGACTGTTTGTCCTACTTTAAAGCAACGTAAACCAAACTAAGATATATTATCCTAAAGAAAAGGGTAATTGTATTCAATAAAAATCTAATGTTACCTTGAATGTTACTCAAGAAAAATTAAAGGAGCTTTACAAGCCAAACTTAAACTATAACTTTCTTGTATTTCCTAAAAAGTTCTCCTAAGAAGTTGCGCCTTATGAACGTTAAAGGCTATATTTAAATTTGTGTATTCAATAAACAAGGGAACCTTTCAAACAGAACAATTGCCTTTCAAATACCAGGGCAATAAATCCTAACTCAAACCACAAATTAGAACTTTTTAACTTTGTCATATAGTAAAGTCAAATTTTAAACCCAATAGAATGCCTAACAGGTCTACTCTTTATCAAATAATTAAAATCAAACTAGGCAAATTTATAACAGAGTAGACTGTCTAAAAGTCTATGTTCTAAAATAGTTACAAGAGCTTAAATTTAATTTCCTAAAAAAAAAAAAAAAAAATTAATATATAAAGAAAGGTTAAGTAGTTAATACATTACGTTCTGGAAGATTTTCATCGATGTGGGGGATTTTATTTTTATAACACACTTACATTTTTAATCTTATTACCAACGTGGTTAGAGTAAAAGGAGCAAGTGCCCTACCATGCTAAAAAGTAGTCAACAACATTTTAGTGTTGTCGTTCAAAAATGAGTATCTAGCTTTAAGGCGTAATTTGATATTTTAAAAAACCATAGTTTTATTTTTTACTAAGAAGCAAAAATGTAAAAACCAAAAATAGTTTTATCTTCTAAAGCAATATGTAAGGATTTTCCAATAGTTAAAGTTACAATACATGCAAGCGTATTCTAAAAATTTATCATGATCACCAGGACATTCTTCTGTCGCATGCTTAGCAAAAGAGCAAAATCTATAAATATTCAACTGATCACACAGCTTAAGCCTGGATTCAATGTCCGGATAATCTGCACTTTTATTCATTTAATTAAGGGTGTGTTCCATGATATCGAGCGTGACGTCACGCTTAAGCAAGCTGCAGCGAAAATATTTTGAAGAATCTTGAATATTAGCTTTGATACTAGTGAGACACTTCGCTTTAGCAATTATCAGCTGATGTATATAAACAGACGTAAATATATTTTAAAATCACTCATTTAACTTAAACAATAATTTAATTTAATTAATATTATTAAGGCCATATGTAAGAATTTAAGATAACCTACGAGTCAAATCTTAAAAAAAACTTTTGCGGCAGCCATGATTAAAAACGGAACCAACGAAATTTTGAATAACTGAAAATAATTTATTTGCTTCATTTAAAACAAATTAATGATCCAAAAATGCTAAAATAATTTGCAACCAAACCTGTCTGTGTAATAATATTTACAAAAAGATTTTTATTTGAAAAGGCCTTTGCCTAACTCCTCCATGTTAGTTTACATCACGTGACCATTCAAGATTACGGCAGAGAAAATTGAAAATAGAAATTTCTATCTTGAATTTTCGCTGCCACGCTGCATTGGCCACTTTCCTTTAAAAATCTTCAATATTCTTAAAGAATCTTGACCATGGAACACACCCTAAAATTCTATTTTTAAATTAGCGTATAAAATTGAAGTGACCACATAGTATAGATATTTACCGTGGTGACCATTGTATAAGGATATTTACCGTGTGGTGACCATCTCCACTACAAAATTTAAAAGGGAGAGAATGTTTGGATGTAATCCGATTCCGACGTATTGTATTTATGTTATTAAATTGAACATTAGCTGTGGAAGATGGTAATAATTCGATCCAGCACAATGTCTCTGTATTTCAATATATTGATAATAAAAAGTCAAAATAAGTAAGAGTGTGTGTAGAATACATTTCAGCATATTTTTTATATTATCAATATAGTGAAAATAGAGACATTGTGCTGAAGCTATTTATTGCCTTGAAGATATTTGGGAAGTTTTAAAATTTTATATGGTTGCCCTAGGTTGACTATTACGGGAAAATTAATCATTACCGCCACCACCACCTTTATTTTGGCTACCACTATTACTATTAGCAAATTTATTGTATCTAAAACCTTTTTTGGTATTCTTATTACTATCATTAGGTTTATCAAATCTATTCTTATAGTTATATTAGGTTGATGTTGTTGTGGTCTTTGCCCCCAATTCTAAACATTAGAGTATAAAGTAGGAGAATGATCTAATATCTAGGATACAAGGGTAATTACTTTGCAGTTTATCTATAAAATAGTTCTTGAACATTGGAGGAAGCTTATAAAACAAATTAATGATCCAAAAATGCTAAAATAATTTGCAACCAAACCTGTCTGTGTAATAATATTTACAAAAAGATTTTTATTTGAAAAGGTCTTGGCCTAACTCCTCCATGTTAGTTTACATCACGTGACCACTCAAGATTACGGCAGTGCCTGACATCTTGGGTATAAGAAAATCAAAGCTATATAACATAAGGTAATATGCTAGAGTCTTCACTTCTTTCAAGTAACAAGGTCATAATGCTAGAGCCATCACTTCATTCAAGTATCCTAAATTATTTTCCAGTGGAGAAGAGATTTTGAATAATTTCAAAAATCTTTTGGTAATAATTCGATCTGGCACAAACCTCTCAATTTTTCATTATATTGAAAATATGGTCAAAATATGTTTAAATGCTCTAGATACTCTTCTTTCACGGAAGAGTAATATAAATACATAATAAAAAGAAAAAAAATTAATAAAAATATTATTTATGCTGCAAAAACGAAATCAACTGTCTTTTAAACTCCTATAATATACTTTTAGCAAAAAAAATGGTAATACTTTAGTATAGTGGGCCCGTTTTTTTTCTCTTCAGAGCATAACTACGAAAAGGAAATATGTTTGTTTCTTTTCTTAGTTAATGACGAATGCCAAATCATTTTATAAGAAAAAAATTTTTTTTTAATTAAAAAAAAAATAACTTTAAAACTAATGATAATTATTTTTCTTTAATGTGATGTCATGAGATCTTTTAATACGGCAGAATGACGTAGTCCTATAAAGGTTGTCAGTTCTTTCATGTTAATGGGTTGCCTTTGATTTTGTTTTACCTACCCATCCAAAAAAAAAATTTTTTTTTGGCAACGTATTAAATGACTATATATATATATATATATATATATATATATATATATATATATATATATATATATATATATATATATATATAGAGAGAGAGAGAGAGAGAGAGAGAGAGAATATAAGTGAAAATTTTATCACCACCACTCACGGGTCGGGGGGTCAGGGGGCAGAGCCCCCGTAGACAAATGCTCGTGTGCCATGCATTTACAGTTTCATTGCTGTACTGCAATAATGCATATTACATATACAAGTTGCAAATGCATGGCACACAAACATTTGTCTAGGGAGGCTCAGCCCCCCATACCCCCCAACCTGTGAGTGGTGGACTGGTGGTGATAAAATTTCAATTAAATTCCTCTCTCTACATATATTATATTATTATTATTATTATTATTATTATTATTATTGTATTATAGTATATTTATATTACCATTATTATTATTATTCTGCTATTATTATTATTATTATTATTATTATTATTATTATTATTATTATTATTATTATTATACACTACCATATATCCCACATCATGCAGGGTGTTTTTGACTGCAGAAACGAAAATTCCTGCAATCGTATTTGGGAATATATATATATATATATATATATATATATATATATATATATATATATATATATATATATATATATATATATATATATATATATATATATATATATATATATATATATATATATATATATATATATATATATATACTAATTTTAACTATTATTTCCATTTTTAGCTTCAACCTAATTTAAAATATAGCAACTCGTCAAAATATTGAAAGGAGAGTTTTATAATTGCGGCCGATGATATTATGACATCATAATTATTCCTATTATTTTAAACTTTTTTTTTTTTTTTTAATTTAAGTGTTTTTTTATTTTTTTTCTTACAAAATAATTTGACGTTCATCGATTAACCAAAAAAACTAACATATATCATTTCCTTTTCGTAGTTAGGCTGAGAAGAAAAAAAAAAAATGAACCACCTATACTAAAGTATTACCACAATAATATTCTTGAACGACTCTGTTTTCTATCTCATTTTAAAGAGAGAGAGAAAGTATCGTGCCAGATTGAATATAATATTGATATATGGAAATATTGATATATCAATGCAAATTTTTAATATTTATAATTATCTAGCTTTCATTTCATTTATGTCTATTATTATTTTATTTTTTTACTATTATTTAGTTTTCTAGTATACTTAGTTTGACTTATCATAACCTGAATGACCGAAGTTTGTTTTGTGGTACAGGCCTACTATTGTATTACACCATATATATACTTAAATATATTTATGGTGTAATACAGCAGTAGGCCTGTATGCCACCACAACATTCCATCAATCGTTAGGCCTGTATCACACAGCAAACTTCGGTCATTCAAGTTATGATAAGTCAAACAAAGTATCTTGGAAAACTAAATAATAATAATAATAATAATAGGCATAAATGAAATGAAATCTAAATAATAATAATGCAAATGTCAAAAAATTTGTATTGATATATCGATATTTCCATATATCGAAAGTTGTATTATAGTACATTGGTCCATCTTCAGCACAAACAAAATTTTACAAATTTCTATTTTAAAATGCAATCAAAATAGAAATTCATTAACTATATATAAGATATTTAAAATAATAGTAATTTCAATAAAATAAAAAATAGTAATAATATTAATATTGAAATAACAATTAAAAATAAAAAGGCTGGATTATTTTGGGAAAAAAAGACTTCATTATTGAGTGAAAAAGACAATAGAAAAAGCTTGATTATTTAAAGGTGGACAATGAGTTTTTATTTATAAAATTTCAAAATCTTACAATCCTACTGTGGCTCAAACGGTAGAGTGATTGATTCTCTCTCTCTCTCTCTTATTCCTATCGATTTACTTCTCTTATATTTCTTTATACTTTACTCTTCTTTCTGGCTTCTTAATTCAAACCCTAGACCTAGTATTCAGCTTAGTTATTTTATATTTTTGTTTTCCTACATTGCTCTATTCACAGTTTCCAAAATCTCCAAAATTTATATTTCCTATATCACCACCATCATAATTCAAACTTCTGTCATACTTTCACTTCAGGGCTAGGGAGACTTCTACCACATTGTGCTTGAAGGTGCTGGTTTGATCCCACTTGGAGATTCTAGGTATGTAATACCTAAAGCTCCTCTCCTTGAATAGGGCAGTGCCTGTGCCTTTATACAAAAAAGAAGGAAAGATGCTTCTTGAAGAACAGAGGAATTAGATGAAAAAAAAGGGTGGGTATGTCCATGGTCTTTTATGGCAGAGTGTACAGGAGAGCAAATAATATGGTCTGTTCTAAAGGAAACTCCTCTATGCTTATCAATCCTCACTTTTTCAATTGCAGACCAGTTTGGTCTACATGTTCCGCATTACAGCTGGTACTTTTAAATAAATAAATTATTTTATGAGGATCTGAGAAGCATTGGGTGAGATTCCTTGAGCCTAAAGAAACTGTAAATTGAGAGGGAGTTATAATTTATAAGAATAAACTGGCATTTCGGATGTTTCTTCAATTATAGTAAAAATATTTCTATTGAGATGTAAGTGATCCTATATCTGAAAGTTTTAAGTATATTTTTTGTTTGAATACAATATGAAAATGAAGATTGGGTCTGAAGATATTAGTGAGACACGTTAATTAATAATTAATACTAATAGGTTAGTGTGAAAGCTATGCTGAATAAGACGGATGCAGCAAGATTGAGGTGGTGGGGCCACTTGGAGAGGATGCAGGAGGGGAGAGTAGCCAAAAGGAGGTGGGAATGGAGGCCGGGAGGAGCAAGACAGAAAGGAAGAGATGGAAGGACTCAGTAGAAGAATCTTTGAGAAGACACAAAATGCTGTCAACTTGTTATACTTAATTGTTCATTTATTTCATTGTGTAATTTTTTATTAATATTACATATATTTTGCAATGTTGCTTCCCACCAAATTTGTTTCAGAACATTGATATGTTGTTTTCCACTAAAAGTGATTTTTTGAAATGCACAAAACTGCTTTTCCATTTATTTTCATGCCATTTCCTTCATACCATTTGGTTTGTTTTCTTAAATAGTTTATTTTTATTTTAATCCCTAAATTAATCCATTAGTAACAAATTAAGATTCTAACCGAGGTACATGATATATATATATATATATATATATATATATATATATATATATATATATATATATATATATATATATATATATATATATATATATATATATATATATATATATATATATATATATATATATATATATATATATATATATATATATATATATACATATATGAATTAGATATTAATGTGAATTTTAAGGAATATCCAGTAAATTTATCTGGATATCTGGCCGGATAGTTAAACTGGATATCTGATGTCTGGTTATTTGGCAAATTCACTATCCGGCCCATCCCTAATAAAATGGTAATAATTTTATTTTTTTCTTGTAATCTCTTATTACTATATTAACCTGTATGTTTTCTGTTACAGATTCTGTAGAAATAAAAAAAAAAATAAAAAAATGTCATCAGATGATGAAATTGATTATATGTCTGATAATTTTTTAAATCATTGTGTAGGAAATAATGATTGCCGACCAGGTCTTTTGATGACACATTCAAATAAAAGAAAAATAGAGATTGAGAAAAAGAAACGAGTTGCTGATGAATACACTAGGAAGAAGTTTAGACCGATTAAGGAAATTCAGAGAGAGAAGTTAAAGGAAGGATTGGAAACTCCACTTGATACTTCAAATAAAGGTTTTGCGCTAATGCAGAAAATGGGTTATAAATCAGGTATGAGTCTTGGTAAACAAGGAACTGGAATAGTGGAACCAGTTGGCATTGTATTGAAATCCGATAGGATAGGGATTGGCTGGCAGGAACTTCTTAAGGAAAAAAGAAGAAAAATTGCAGAATCTAGATGTAAAAAAGAAGAAATTGATCCACTTGCTTATAGAGCCCATAAAAGTAATTTGCATCACCAAAAGAAAATTGAAATTGATTTAAAGAAAAGTCGTAAAGCATGTTATAATTTAGATACAAGGGAAGGAATCTTGAATGCTCATGAATATTGGTTTTGGCCAGAACAAACTTGGGAAAACGAAGGTGATAATGATGACGATTATTATGATGATGAATATGATGAGGATGAAGAAAGTAATTTAGAAAGAGATGAAAAAAATGCCAAGGTGCAAAATGATGAAAAACAAGCAGAAGTGGAAAATGAGGCTACGTATGAGGAGGAATCAGATGAAACATTAGAACCTAGTGAACAACTACAAGTTTTAACATCTTATTTACGATCTACTTACTTTTATTGCACTTGGTGCTTTACAGAATATGAAAGCCTAGATGACTTAGAAGCAAATTGTCCTGGATCTTCAAGACAGGAACATGATGATTGAAAACTTAAGGTAAGATTATGATTAATTAAGAATAAACTATAAATAAATTTCATTACCACATTTTTTTTCAGTATTACAATTATTATTCACCTTGATTATGGTATTGACGTTATTACTTTATTATTTTTTTTTTTTGTTGTACATTTTGCTTCCACTCACGGGCATAGCCCTATTCAAAGGGAAGAGAACATTAAAAGATGAAAAAGGAGACGGACCCACCGGGAGCAACTTACGTCATACCCTTCAGTTGGCGCAGACATAAGTTTTTAAATGAGGAAGGTGAAATGCAATAAGATTGACATTATGACAAATAATTTTAGAGATCAGATGTGGTCAGAAAGAAGTAAATTCCTTTCTGTGCAGGCCTGGAGTTGTTGATCTCCACACAAATGTTATTCGCAGACACGGCATTCATTGTGCAACGAGAGCGTCGTAGTGGCGGTTTAACTGGAGATATCTACTCATTCAAGGCATCTGCCATTGTAGTAAGTACATAGAAAAGAGGTAAAGAAAAAAGTGCTAGGTAACGTTATGTTGCTGAAATAAGAAGTCAAGAAACTTAGAAATGGACAGTTTATTATCTCTTTGATGCAGCCCTATCCAAAAGATTAAGTGGAACTAGAGTTCCCCAGTACTCTGTGAACAGTACTCTATACGAGAGCGAATAAGACTCTTGTACATTATACAGTAGATGCAGCTGTGCGGAAGAATAGAATTCTTGAAGCCCGAACAAACTCTTAACTTCTTTGAGAACATCTTAGCAAACACAGTGATATGTGGTTTTCAAGACAATTTGCATTCTTCATGTTTTCAATGGTTTACTCTGTAGAACCGTCGAAAGAGATAGGAAAGTGGTAAGTGTGCTTGAGGGGAAGATAGGCAGAAATTTGTTTTTAAAGAGTTGAATTTCACCAGATTGAGGTTACCCCACCCATCCTTTCCAGATCAGCTAGAAATGAATATCAAATTTGAGAAGCAATTCTAGATGCAATAGAGGAGCAAATTTAAATTGATATAAGAATAGAGAATTTGATCATGAATATAAGAATGAATAGAGTTAGGTAACAGGTAAGGAAGTTGTTTATAAAAAGCAGGAATAGAGTAGGAGATAAAATAACTCTGAGAAATGCCGCATACGAAAATGAAGGATAAAGTTGCCTTACCAAATTTCTGAAATGGAATGTTATGAAAGAAGATTAGATATGAGTAAGCCGAGCGATGGAGGAAACTCCAGGGAAAGTAGCTTTGAGAGCGATGCATGCTATGTCCAATCAAAAGCCTTGGATACGCTAAATTCCACCATACAGGACGTTCCTGTATGTTCCTGTATGTTCACATTCTCTAAAGAGAATCGTAGATCAATAAGTTGGAGAAAATGTCACTACTTAACCTTGAGCATAATGATGATCTGAAAGAAGGGAATGATTTTCAGATGATATAGGAAATGAAAGTTAAGGATAGATTTAGAGATTTGAGACAAAACAGACATAGGCTATAGGTCGGAAGAATTTTGATGGCTACTCTCTTCAGAACTGGCTGAGCATTCTCGCTTTCCCAGTACTGAAAAGTATAAGTTACAGTGTTTTAACCTCTGCCATAACTTTGACTGAAGGCTAGATAATCCACCACAATAATTTTTTAGATATGGTCATTTTGCAGTGTTCCTGAGAGTTTGGGCTAGATCTTAAGTGAAAAAAAAAAAAAAGGTAAATAAAAAACCGGAGTGTTTGTGGTTCTCCTAACTATTAATACTACAGAAATTTTTACAAGAATGCAAAATTGCTTATCTCCCCAATTATGAATATTTCCCTGAATTTGATGCTGTTCCTTTAAAATTAAAACTTTTATTCCAAAAATATGATATTTTAAAAGATGTCAGAAAATGATCGAACCCCCACAAATCCTGACCCATTTAGCTTCACCCTAATATTCTTTCCAAGGCCATGCCTTAGACGTGTAGTGTATTTGAACTTTACTAATGTCAGATCAAGTACCTGGGTTCATCTTGATTTCCCTTTCACCTTATGGTGGATATTTTTGACAACCCTTTAGGGATATTGGTGCCTCTGTTTTGCATATTAACTTAGTCGACACATTTGTTTATAATTTAGATAAAATTTCATGATCCATTTTATAACTTTAGAGGCAAATTATTTGAATGATGGAAATCTAAATCTAAGACTATTCGTTACAGATAAATGGTAATGTTATTTCATTTTGATTGGGAAATTCTTGGTAAAATTTATTATTTGACATATCTTGAACTCCCTAAAGTGTGCACATCCATGACGTTGACAAGAGTGGCTACTTCTTTTATATCCATTAACAGCTGTAAAAACTAATATTACAATTATTTTTTATTATAATGCAAATTTTAGCTGATTTTTGTTTTGTTTGTCATTACTTATCGCAGACATGGGCAACCTTTCCTGACTCGCGGGCCGCATATTCATAGTTTTTCATTTGGTTGAGGGCCGCGCACTACCACCTTTGTATTTTTGAGGGTTATATAAAAAATTGTTAACTTTATCCTCTTAATTTAATATCAACCAATTAATATAATTGCATGAATTAAAAAATATACATGAAATATTAATGTGTATTTAAAAATATAAAAAGTACGGTATGTATAAAAAAATTTGTTGAATGACTGTTAAAATGGCATAATTACTTCATGGGCCGCAGGTTTCACATGTGTGACATCGGGTTATATTGTAATATTTATATTAAAATTATTATTCTTTCTAGGAAACTTTGTACTTTATTTTACTTTGGAAACTTTGTATCTACCCTTCAAATGATTTTTAAACTTTAATTAATAATAAATGACTTTAACCGTGTATGATAAAAAATTGTGATAAGTTCTTTCCTGTGGATTGAGTTTTAAGATACTTGGTATTCCCTTCAATTTTAAAATACTGAAAATGGAAATGTAGTGTTTAACTTTTTTTTTTATGCTTATTAATCTCTTTATATATATATATATATATATATATATAATATATATATATATATATATATATATATATATATATATATTATATATATATATATATATATATATATATATATATATTATTTTTTTTTTTTTTTTTTTTGGGGGGGGGACTGTTACTGTGCATCTTCCAGAAGTAAGAGTACAATTATTTATTTTGTTTTACAGGATAGTGAAGTGAGAATTAATGATGTCCAAACTTCTTTAACATCCACGGTGGTTCGAAAGAAATTTCTTTCATCATTAATCCTTTGGGTGTGCAGTAAGTGATCATGAGAAATGATGGTAACGAAAATGAGTAAATAATTTTGCTGAAAGTAAACAGTTTATTCTGTACATGTTAAATTAATGCATGTATTTATTAAAGCAAGTTAAATAATATCATTGTTCATAATTCTACCAAAAAATTGTTAAAAATACATACATTAAAATTGATTACATTAAATTTTCAACTAGATTCTTAGTAAACCACTTTCAATTTGTAATGTTAGACACTTAACAACTGTTGTTAAAACTAATATTAAATATAATAAGGCCGGTCTACATATTCCCACTTATCTGACGATTTGATTTGCTTGATCAGTTGAAACTGTCAATAAACGTTACTCTTATTCAAATTACTGCACTTTAGAGAAAAGTTGTGGATGAGACAATAATTTGTTTTCAATTCATTTTTAGTGAAGGGGAAAATGTTTGTCACAAAATTTGCTTTGGAAACTAGTTTATATAGCTAAATTATTGGTGTAATTATTTACGATGGATACCTATTTGAATTTGATATCTTCAACCCCAGAAATCAAACCCCATGGTAAACCATCTGTTACTCAAAGTTGTGTGTGGCAGGTAGAAGCTTTAAAGATTATTATCTAATTCACAACTGATATCAGTGATTATTAGGCACCCCGCATTACTATTTTTTTTTTGTTCCAGTACTCATTAAACCAGAATCTGTAATATGGTTTTTTTTTTTTTTATTTTAAAGCAAATGGAGTCTACCCATTTTTCTCGTCCATTTTTAAAGTACTTTGATCCCAGCAAGCGTGATTGATATCAAGTTCAACGAAGTCTCTCTAAGAACTCTTGGAACATTACCTCAAATCAGACAATCTTTAATAAATTAAAATTTATTCATGCTAATCGAGAAATTCGAAAAGGCTTTGGTGAGAGATGCAAGATTGACGATTGTTTTAATGTCTACATATATTTTCCAAAATAGTTGCTTAAGCAAATAAGTTTAATATTCATTTATGTAATTTTTTTTATCCATGTCCACAGGCAATGCCTTAATTGGTAAATTTGACTGATCAAGGAAGTGGTCAGATGTGTTTACCGTCTTTAAGGTTGTTGAACAATTTAGAAAAGAGCAAACCATTATATATATATATATATATATATATATATATATATATATATATATATATATATATATATATATATATATATATATATATATATATATATATATATATATATATATATATATATATATACAGGATAAAAAGCATTTACAAACTGGATAAACTCTTTATATTTTGAAAATAAAAGACACAAATGTATAGATTTCCTGTACTTTTTTTTTTTTCAAACATTAAATTGTTTATAACTCTACTTAGCAATTTTTTTTCCTCATTGAGTAATCAGGGTTTAAATTAAAAATTAACAAAACCTTTTTACCTATTCTTTTTAATATCAGCAAGCAGAAAATAGCTCACCTACAATGCATAAAGCTGTTTATATCCATATAAAATTTTTTTTTGTAGGCCTAGGAAGAGTATTAGTAATATATATATATATATATATATATATATATATATATATATATATATATATATATATATATATATATATATATATATATATATATATATATATATATATATATATATATATATATATATATATATATATATATATATATATATACACTTAAAATATTTTTAAATATATTAGGCTATTTAATCTTTTAAAAATAATTATCATTTTAAAATTTCTTTTTAAATCTCTGCAACAAAACAGCATTGAAGCAGTTTTATTAGTTCAGATCTACCGAGAATAAAACAAAAAAAAATAATAATATATTTACAACACTAATCCAATTTATAAATCTCTCGAAATGAAATAGTCGGTTTTACTAACAAAATTAGTTATAATCCCCGAGCCAATTTCATTTGTTTTTGTTTTGTTTATTATTTTTTTTTTTTTAAAGAAATATATTAATTTTTTCTCCATGGGAGAAATATCTTTAATATAAATGTAAAAAATTTACTTATTACTGACAATTATTGTATTATATTATTATTTATACCAATTTATTTTTATTACTTGAACAAGCCAATTACCATTAAAATGTTGATTATATATATATATATATATATATATATATATATATATATATATATATATATATATATATATATATATATATATATATATATATATATATATATATATATATATATATATATGAAAAAAATATCACAAAGTTTTTTCTTTTCCTGAAAAAAGCTATAACAATGGCATAAGTAACACAAGTCCTTGACTAGTATTAGTCAATAAAATGCTTTGATTGAAATTAAAAAAAAAAAAAAAAGAAAAAAAAAAATTTATATATATTAGAAAAAATAAAATTTTTTAATAGAAAACAAAAACTTCAGAAAATAATAAGTTCATAAATACATCTAAAAAAAAAAAAAAAAATGTACAACGTAAAACAAATTTTTTTTCTTCTTTTTTTTAATATAATGATAGGAAGCATCGATCGGAGTGACTGTCATTATCTATCAACAAATATTACAGATATTTCAAATACCATTTAAGTTGTTAGACTTTTTATCTAAATTCATAGATCTGAATACTGTGTTCAGGAACATGAGTTAGACTGAGTGACTGAAACCTGAAAAAAAAAGAGGAACATATTAAAATTTGATTTGCAATTATAACGTAAAATAAAGTTCAGAAACTTATCATGAAAATGAAAAAAATATATATATGTTTCCTTCAGTTTCATGTGATAAATATTGTTAATGCTGAACCAAATTTGCACTACTTGAGTGTTAAAAAAAATTTTCAGGAAAAAATTCGTTTGTTAACTCCTTTGCTATTTAATCCAATCAAGAAATGAAAAACAACCGATTTAATGATTCATATTTATAAATTTCAGAGAAGAAATTTTTATACTATTTACTTCAATATGATATTTGTTATATTAGTGTAAAAATTACCCATATTTCATAAAGTGAAAATATATCAGTATTCCCCATCTGAAATGTCTAAAAAATTATATGAA
>SEYY01010248.1:0-5000 GCA_009176605.1 Armadillidium nasatum
GTAGATAGATAGAAACTCTATAAGATAATGAATAGAAAAATTGGATATATAGAAGAGTAAATAGAGAGAGATTCATATATTTTTCTCTATATATAGATAGATGTAATAATACAGTAGAAAAGTAGGTAGGAAGAGATACTCATTTATCTATATAGATAGTCTTTAATTTTAAATTCGTAGAGAGAGAGAGAGAGAGAGAGAGAGAGAGAGAGAGAGCGAGAGAGAGAGAGAGAGAGAGAGAGAGAGAGATTAAGAATAATGAAGTTCAAACAAAAATGAATGAAATGGAGAGTGGGGGAGACCTGAAGGTAAAGAAAAGGTTGAGGGTGGGGTGGGGGGAGGGGCGGAGACGGGGATTTAAAGCCCTCATTTTGTTTGATGGGTATTTAAATCTGAACATTCATTATTCATACCATTTAAATTCTTCAAAATATGGAACCCATTTTTTCTGGACTTCTCTTTGTGCCTATTTTTAGACATAATGAAATATTCCTGCTATTCTTGCGTGTTTTCTCACAATGGTGTAAGAACACACGCGCGCACACACACACATATACATACACCCATGTACACACCTACACACACCCACGCACACACCTACACATATATATATATATATATATATATATATATATATATATTATATATATATATATATATATTATATATATATATATATATATATATATTATTTTTGCAATATCTTCTATTCATGTAAGACACTTCTCATCTTCCATGCCCCAATGAAAAATTGTTGTGAGTTCTCTGAGAGGAATTTTGCTTCTCTCAAACTCTGAATGGACTAAAAGCCAAGATTTTATTAGTGCAGACCAGTGAGATTTTCATTTTAGAGGGAAGTAACTCTCTCTCTCTATTTCTCTCTCTCTCACTCTCTCTCTCTCTCTCTCTCTCTCTCATTTTGGTGCAACTAACTAAACCGTACTTCCGCTTCCTCTTCACAAGTCTAACTAACTATTCTCTATTTCCACAACCTCTTTTCAAAGTGTAACTAATTGTACCCTACTTCCCCACCATTTTCACAGGGTGGGGAACTAACTATACTCCATTTACTAACTGTACTCTATTTCCACAACCTCTTTACAAGTGCAACTAACTGTACTCTACTCTCCTGCCCTTTTCACAGGTGTAACTAAGTGTATCCTACTTCCGCACCCTCTTCACAGGTGTAACTAACTGTACTCTACTTTCAGGTGTACTTGTACTACTTCTCTTCACAGGTGTAACCTGCACCCTCTTCACAGGTGTAACTAACTGTACTCTATTTGTACAACCTCTTTACAAGTGCAACTAACTGTACTCTACTTTCCCGCCCTTTTCACAGGTGTAACTAAGTGTATCCTATTTCCGCACCCTCTTCACAGGTGTAACTAAGTGTATCCTACTTCCGCACCCTCTTCACAGGTGTAACTAACTGTACTCTATTTCTACAACCTCCTTGCAAGTGTAGCTAACTGTACCCTACTTCTCCACCCTTTTCACAGGGTGGGGAACTAACTGTACTCCATTTACAAACTGTACTCTATTTCCACAACCTCTTTATGGGTGTAACTAACTGTACCCTACCTTTTAGGTGTAACAAACTTGCTGATGAAGATGGCAAGGTACTCACTCACCATTTGAGCAACGGAGAAGGCATGTCTGAAGTTGTGAAAAGGAACTTGATTGTAGTTCAAGTAGACGTTACACAAGAATGATCTCAGCACCTCCATATCAATGTTGAAAGTTTTCGTGAGGCCGAGATCGACATACCTAAAGAAGAAGAAAAGAAACATTGCGCTTCACTGAAGTAAGTTTAGCTATTATTATTATTATTATTATTATTATTATTATTATTATTATTATTAGTAGTAGTAGTAGTAGTAGTAGTAGGGTAATCACCCAAGTACAGCTCCATTTCAACTCGATATTATATTTTTTATACCTGCATCTTATTACCTGTTATTATAAGTGAAACATACTTAGGGAGTTGTGTCTAACACACATACACACACACACATACACACACCAATGTTGCGGGGTATATTAAAAAAAGGTTCCTTACATGTGTTGAAGAAGAAGGATAAGCTGATAGTCTTCCCAAGCCCAGGTGTTGAAAGAAGGCAACCTCAGAATTGTTTGCGTAGCATCGTCTATTTCGCTGTTACTAATTATATAATATTATATATATAAATATATATATATAATATATATATATATATATATATATATATATATATATATATAATATATATATATATATATATATATATATATAATATATATATATATATATATGTATAAATTCTCAATAGTGATAGTTATTTATTACACCAAAATTAGTTTAAGAAAGTCAAAAAATCAAGGCTCCGCCCCAAACTCCGCCCCCAACATCAATTCTAGTTGGTGTAGGTTTTTGGTTCAATTCCCAGAGGGGAAACTCTCTTGGGAAGTTTTCCCCTTATCAATTAAATTTAAAATCGATCGAGTAGAACTGTCAAAATAAATAATGGTACAAATTACAGCCAAATATCCGGATTATCCGGATAATGATTCCGTTCCAAACACGGTTCCGAATACGGCTTCCATTGCAGTTCTGTTTCCTGATAGGGTTCAGCTCCGCTTCCTACTACGGTTCCGATTCTGACTCCGTTTCCGGAAAGAGCTTCGTTTTCCGCTCCGGTTTCGGATAGGGCTCCCATTCCGACTGATGCAAGGCTTCGTTTTCGATTTAGTTTCGGATACGGATATAACTCGCCTCTGTTTCCGATTCCGGATATGGCTTTTCTCTATCTCCGGTTTAGAATAGGGCTCCAATTCCGGCTTCGTTTCTGATTTGGATTCCAGATAGGGCTCGGCTCGGTATCCGGATAGGATTCGGCTTTATTTCAGATTCTGGATAAGACTCGGCTCTGTTTCCGGTCCCATTTAGAGCATGACTCTGTTTCCAGTTCCGGAAAGGGCTCTCATTCTGATTTTCGTTCAGGGTTTTCCGATTCCGTTTCCGGATAGGGTTCGGCTTTGTTTCCGGTTCCGGATAGGGCTCGGTTCTGTTTTCGGTTCCGGATAGGGTTCAGCTCTGTTTCCGGCTCCGGGTAGTTCTCGGCTCTATTTCTGGCTCCGGATAGGGCTCGGATCTGTTTTCGGTTCCGGATAGGGTTCAGCTCTGTTTCCGGCTCCGGGTAGTTCTCGGCTCTATTTCTGGCTCCGGATAGGGCTCGGTTCTGTTTTCGGTTCCGGATAGGGTTCAGCTCTGTTTCCGGCTCCGGGTAGTTCTCGGCTCTATTTCTGGCTCCGAATAGGGCTCAGATCTGTTTTCGGTTCCGGATAGGGTTCAGCTCTGTTTTCGGTTCCGGATAGGGTTCAGCTCTGTTTCCGGCTTCCGGGTAGTTCTCGGCTCTGTTTCCGGCTTCCGGATAGAGCTCGGTTCTGTTTTCGGTTCCGGATAAGGTTCGGCTCTGTTTCCGGCTCCGGATAGTTCTAGGCTTTGTTTCCGGCTCCGGATAGTTCTAGGCTCTATTCTCGGCTCTGTTTCCAGGTTCCGGATAAGGCTCGGCTCTGTTTCCAGAAACAAGACTAGGCTTGGTTTTCGAATCTTCTTGCACTGTAAATTGTATCCATTAACATTATATTTATATAAAATATATATATATATATATATATATATATATATATATATATATATATATATATATATTATATATATATAATATATATATATATATATATATATATATATATATATATATATATATATATATATTATTATTATATATCCTTTGAAAAATATTTAGAACAATAAAATGCTTTAAGTGATCAAAAAACTCCCTAGCTTTCGAACTCGCATCCGGAATTCGTCATTCAGGTTCAGTACTATGTAAATATTATGACGTTCAAAAATCCTCACAAAGGAAACAGTTGGGGGGAAAAGAACCCCTTTTTTGTTTGAAATTTCATCCATTTTCTTTCGTTTTTTTTGAAATTGACAAAAAAAAAAAAAAATTGGAAATTATTTATAAATTTACAAATATTTTTGATAAATCTGAAACATTGAACGAGTTTTATATGACAAAAAGTCATTAATGTGCGGATGCCTGGAAATATATAATAATGATTGTTAAGAAAAAACTGAAAAAAATAATGGAATTTCTATTCGAAATTTGAGGAGCACAGAAATTTTGTGGTCAAATTTTTTTGTCTGTCTGTTTGTAATTACCAAATATCATTGAATTTTGAGACCACTTCAACGTATTCCTCTTCTACTTTTCTGCGATATTTTACATGTCGCCAGTAAGGATGAATACTCGCGTCCAAAGGTTCATCACTGTGACCCATTCCGCCTCTGCTGCTACCTATGATATATATATATATATATATATATATATATATATATATATATATATATATATATATATATATATATATATATAATATATATATATTTTTATCTTTATTTTAATTTATTTATTTAATTATATAAAACGCTAATATTTTTTTTTAAATATAAATTATTTTTTTCTATTTCTGAAATTCCGCACTATTTTAATTCAACAAATGTAGCTAATGTGCGATGTCTAATAATGATTAAAACACGATCTACATTTGTTATTACTATATACAAATTCATGACACAGAAACAAAAATGTCTACTTTAGGCTCCGCCCCCGTACCCCGACCCGTGAGTGGTGGCGATGGAATAGAGACCTAGGTCAAATTTATAAACTTACTGAACCAGAAGAGCTTCTCAGCTTCATGCAGTCTTCTCCTGAAGTCTTGAACTGCTTCTTTTAATTCTTCTACTACTGGAGAAATGTCCTCTCTAAGGGCGTCAACACTACGCTCCACTTTGTCAAGTCTATATATATATAAATATATATATATATATATATATATATATATATATATATATATATATATTATATATATATATATATATATATATATATATATAATATATAGTATATACTGCAAAAATTGTCCTAACGAATCGTTAAGACAAGTGG
>SEYY01010248.1:10000-27287 GCA_009176605.1 Armadillidium nasatum
GAGAGGCATCTCTTCAGAAAAGGAGGAAGAAGAAGAAGAAGAAGAAGAAGAAGAAGAAGAAGAAAAATACCCACGTCGATTACATCATATTCTGCAAGTAGGCTTCTTGTGCATCGGAATGCATAGACCTATATTACATATTTACATGTTTAAATATTTTCGCCATACTATTGTCCAAATTGGCTCATGTGTAGCTTAATACTTACACTGTGTGTATAGATTTGCTCTACACAAAATATAGACTACATGTGTGAGCACGTTGAATACGTTCAACACTATATACTCCAAGTAGGCTTTTGTGGGTATCTCAATACGCTTTTATGTACGGTCTTTATACAATATTCTAGTAGGCTTCGTATGTTTTTCAATACTTGGATAGTGTATGAACACGTTGAACATTTTCACCACAATATTTTCCAAGTAGGCTTCGTGTGAAATACAGTACCTATTTAAGTAAAAACTCTTAACTATAATCATAGTAAAAGTATTACTTGGTATTTCAGATCAATGTTATAATTGTAGGACAATTAGGAATCCATATTTTTGCCCCCCAAAAAAGTAAAATAAATTTAAAATGGCTTCGTAAATAACGAAGGCTTATTTTGATAATCACAAATATTTTTATATTTGTCTTTATTTATTTTCTTGATAAAACTTTTACAGGAAAAGCGATAATATTTGTTAAAAATAATTGCTTAATTAATGACGTGATAACTTATATGTTTAAAATAGGCAACTTTATAGGAAGAACTTCGTTAGAAAATAGTCGTTGAAGTTTGAATTTAAACCCAAATGGAAAAGGGCTTATCCCTATTTTGTCTATGAATCTACCTATCCATCTGACCTACTGTATATACGTTAATATATATATTTATACTGTGCTATGCCAGAATTATAAATGTTACTCAAAGGGTCGGACTCGCGGGTTATGCTTTTAATTATAATAATTTTTCATCTCACTGTAAAATTTTAATGCAAAAAAGACATGTTTAGCATAAGAAAGTCGCTTCACTGATTTATTTTTTAATGAGAAAATAACTAAAAAATAACATAATGCTTAGTTCACTTATACATTTGAATCAAAATCCTTAAACCAAGTTTATTATTTATCTTTCGGTATTTACTTTTAAGGTTTATTAACTTACATAATTTACGAAACACTTGTGTTAAATGCAGAGTTGTTAGGCAGATAAATATATTTTATTTGGATTACAAAACATGTGGAAAATAGTACAGTATGTTGTAGTGTTAAAATATTTAAACACTGAAATTAATATCTTTTATTATGTCGAGACAAACAACTTGAAATTTGTATTTTTCATATATATTAAAATATTTGAAAACTATGTTACAAAGTTAAATTTTGTTATCATTTAAAAAATATCGAGAATATTTTAAATTTATTGATCAGAATTACCGTGAATATATCAGTTTACAGTTACACTTTTGAATTTGACATTTGTCAGGCATAACTTTTATTAATCAGGAACACGATAAATATCACAATGTGCACTCTTGAATTTAACACCAGTCAGGTATAAGAGGTAATTAGGGACTAGTGAGGTCATTAACTTTACGTTTTGGCTTTTGGGGTGTTTCGAGAGGCTTCAAAGCTTGAGAAACGATGGTCTAGTTAGCGAGGCTTAGAGAAACGATTGTCTAGTTAGCGAGGCTTTCAGAAACGATGGTCTAGTTAGCGAGGCTTTGAGAAACGATGGTCTAGTTAACGATGCTTAGAGAAACTATGGTCTAGTTAGCGAGGCTTAGAGAAACGATGGTCTAGTTAGGGAGGCTTAGAGAAACGATGGTCTAGTTAGCGATGCTTAGAGAAACTATGGTCTAGTTAGCGAGGCTTAGAGAAACGATGGTATAGTTAGCGAGGCTTTGAGAAACAATGGTCTAGTTAGCGATGCTTAGAGAAACGATGGTCTACTTAGCGATGCTTAGAGAAACTATGGTCTAGTTAGCGAGGCTTAGAGAAACGATGGTATAGTTAGCGAGGCTTTGAGAAACAATGGTCTAGTTAGCGATGCTTAGAGAAACGATGGTCTAGTTAGCGATGCTTAGAGAAACTATGGTCTAGTTAGCGAGGCTTAGATTGATGCCCTTAATTTGAAGTAATTAACTCTTTCCGATAATACTACGGTCAGATACTATAATAAATGTTCAATAAGATACTATAATAAATGTTCATTTACTATAATAAATGTTCAATAAGACGTAATCTATTTATTGCCCTATTTTCTGTCATCAGATAAAACAATTAAATTTGTTTAAACAACTCTTCGGCATTTTATTTGGAAAATATTCTTTCTTGGGACACTTTCTGAAACTTTACAGAATAGGATTCTTGCATCGGTCAAGTTAGTTTTACATGTTAATGCCCTCGCCTGTTCAAGAATGTAATATTGTCCTAACGAATCGTTGGGACATATAATAAAAATGTTAAAAAAAAAATTTTTTTATTTTTTAATTAGAAAATAAATCGGTAAAGCTACTTTCTAATGTTTAACTGGTGTTTTCTTGTGTTAAAAATTTTATTGTGACATTTTTGACATTTGTCCCAACGAATTTTTCCTTGATATTTTTTTGCAGTGAAAAAAAGAACTAAAAAAATAATTTCAAAGTATATAAAATTGCAATAAATTGCAATAATTATATTATATATATATATATATATATATATATATATATATATATATATATATATATATATATATATTATATATATATATATATATATATATATATATATATATATATATATATATATATGGTATAAAATATATTCACTTATAATAGAAGCATTAAATTAAAAAGGATTGCTTGCCATGCATATATATGAAATAAATACAGGGAGTCCCACTCTCTCTCTGCCCCAGATATGCCTTTATAGATATCAGAAGACTAATCAAGCAATAAAGGTAATAAAATTTGCCACTAGCAGACCTTGGTGTGTGAGAATCATGCTGGAAATTTTTGTTTTGTTTCTGAGAGCGGACTTCACCAACTAGGCATATGCCGTCCCTCCAGGCAGACAAAATACTGCCCTTCAGGCCTCCACCAGTTTAGAGCGAACGATCCGTTCGCTCCAAGAGCTGGTGAAGCTCTCATGCTGGAAATGATCGCCTTTAGCATCAAAGCATTACTGCACACTCTTTTCTATGTTACGGTAGGATGCCGACAAAGTCCCTTGGATAATGACCCGATCTTCAAAGGAGGACTTAATTTGATACATGCTGACGTAGGACGTGTGACAAGTGGGCTCAACCTCTCATGATTCTACCTCGTTTCACACACACACACACACACACACACACACACACACACACACACACACACACATACACACACACGCACACACACACACACCAAGTTTTTGTTCGTTAGCAAATTTTATCAACTTATGACCAGTACTTTGATATCTATAAGCGCATATCTGGGGCTGAAAACGAGTGGGATACCCTGTATAATCTTAGACATTGAAATATATAAAATAGAACACCCACATATTTTAAAATTAAATGCCGACATGTCCCGATTCACGGCGTTTAAAAGTGTGTAAGTTAAAGGAAGCTTGAAATACAGGTAAAGGGAGTGTGTTTCAGAATTTACCAGTAGAGTACTTGTAAGATTGAGCATAGCGGTTAAGTCTGAGGTCAGAGAGTTGGACAGAGAATGGATGAGACTGTGTAGAAAAACATGTCACACGAGCCCTTCTCAGTGGAGGTGGTATGCGACGAGAGAGTTCAGAAGAGCAATGTCAGTTGTAATAGGGGAGAGCATCACCAGCTCTCGGAGCGTGTGGTTCACTCGCTCTGAACTGGTGGTGGCCTGAAGGGCAGTATTTTGTCTGCCTGGAGGGACGGCATATGCCCTCGTAGGTGAAGTCCGCTCTCAGAAACAAAACAAAAAAAAAAGTTGTAATAGGGATAGTATAAAGAGAGTGACGCAACAATTCAAATGGAAGAAAGTAATTGGAGAGAGTTAGTAAGAGCAAAAGAATTCATAAGACAAAAAGCCCTAGACTCCACATTATATATATATATATATATATATATATTATATATATATATATATTATATATTATATATATATATATATATATATATATATATATATATATATATATAACTAGGTGAAGCATTCCACATTTTTGAGACCCCAACCTAAGGGGGGGGGGCCGAACTTTTTAAGATTTACAGTCAAATCCTAATATCGTTTGTTCAAAATGGATTTAGCTTCTTAAAAAGTAAGGGAAGAGTTTTCAAAGAATGTTTTTTATTTTTTTTTTTACTCTGCTACACTGCAAAAATTGTCCCAACGAATCGTTGGGACAAGGGGAAAATATGTCACAGTAAAATTTTAAATAGAGAAAAGATATGCTAAGCATAAGAAAGTCACTTCATCTATTTATTTTCTAATAAGAAAATAACTGAAAAAATTTGTTATGACATTTTTTGCCACTTGTCCCAACGATTCGTTAGGACAATTTTTTTCAGTGTACGAGAGCAAAGATCTAACTAACAAATGAGATAATAAAATTGTTACATTTATCTTTATTACAATTTTACGGATTCCCAAAAGCTTGCAGCATCTTTTAAGAATTAAATATTAGTTTACAAAATTCACTACATAGAATTTGATCGTACTATCTTAGAATGAGTTTTAGTTCATCGTACCCTTTACTCTTAGAATATATATATATATATATATATATATATATATATATATATATATATATATATATATATATATATATATATATATATATATATATATATATATATATATAAAGGTTATGTTTTCAGTCACTCCAGGGTCACCACTTAATAGAGCTCCAAGTTTATCCTTGAAAACAGGGTTGGCATTGATTAAATCAAATTGATTTAATCAGTTGATTAAATCAATTGATTTTTTTATGAAAAAATCATGATTTTTTTGATTTTTTTGATTTTTTTAAAAAATAATAAAACTGTTTTTTTTTTTTTTATTTGTTTTATTTTGTCATTTTTTGATACATAATGATATAACAGATATATTAGTTCCTTCTTACTGTATTAAAAAACTTTAAAGTAGTTTATATATTAGAAATATAACTTCCTTAATATTTGGTTCAAGATTTCATATAGGGTAATACAAGAATCTGATCTTCGTTAATATAATTTATCCAATATAGAACTGTTAGAGTTTAGAATTCCTAATATATATTCAATCAAATCTTCAACAAAATTTTATTGAGCTTTAATCTAATGCAATTTGAGGTTATAGACAAAAGAGAAAACAGAAAAGACAATTCCTTTTAATTTTCAACCATTTAAATTTTTATACAACATTATAAGAAAACAATATTCCTCTATATAAATTATAAAAGAAGAAAATTTAAGCACTTTTGATGCATAATCATTAATCCATAAATTAAATACATAACTTGCAAAATATATATATATATATATATATATATATATATATATATATATATATATATATATAATATTATATATATATATATATATATATATATATATATATATATATATATATATATATATATATATATATATATTGCAAGTTATGTATTTAATTTATGGATTAATGATTATGCATCAAAAGTGCTTAAATTTTCTTCTTTTATAATTTATATAGAGGGATATTGTTATCTTATAATGTTGTATAAAAATTTAAATGGTTGAAAATTAAAAGGAATTGTCTTTTCTGTTTTCTCTTTTGTCTATAACCTCAAATTGCATTAAATTAAAGCTCAATAAAATTTTGTTGAAGATTTGATTGAATATATATTAGGAATTCTAAACTCTAACAGTTCTATATTGGATAAATTATATTAATGAAGATCAGATTCTTGTATTACCCTATATGAAATCTTGAACCAAATATTAAGGAAGTTATATTTCTAATATATAAACTACTTTAAAGTTTTTTAACACAGTAAGAAGGAACTAATATATCTGTTATATCATTATGTATCAAAACATATGACAAAATAAAACAAATAAAAAAAAACAGTTTTATTATTTTTTAAAAAAATCAAAAAAATCAAAAAAATCACCAACCCTGCTTGAAAATAGTTAACTTTTTTCCCCCCAGTTGTGTAATGAATGACCCTGGAGCTCTCCACATATATATATATATATAATATAATATATATATATATATATATATATATATATATATATATATATATATATATATATATATATATAATATATATATTATATATATATATATATATATATAAGACGAATTCAATATAATTTGATGAACAAATTCCAAAATTAATTTAGAACACACCAATATTTTCTTATCGATAAATAAAATAAAAAAATAAAAAAACTTTTTTTAAGGTTAAATATAATAATAATAATAATAATAATAATAATAATAATAATAATAATAATAATAATAATAATAATAATAATAATAATAGGATCCCACTTCTACTACTAATAATAATAATACTAAACTATTTATAATGAAAGAGCTAATAATAATGTTTACAAATTATAAATATAAATAAAATTACAATATATTAAATATATAAAAAAAATTAAATAAATTACAAAAAAAAAATACTTGCGAAAACAATTTTTATCAAATATCCGTAAGAGAAGCTGCAAAACATTCACTTAAAATACTTAAAAAAAAAAAAGATATTTATGCATTAATTCATATTATTAAAAATTAATTTGTGGTTTAAGCTTTTTTAATAAATAGTGAATCTATTTATTACCAATATAAAATATTTAATAGATTAATAATTTCAATCATAGGATGAGGGAGGGGGGGTGGATGTCATTGTGTAGTGTTCCCCTATTTTAATAGGTTTATAATTGTATTACATAATTCTTTTTCTTTAAGTGTTATAGGCGTATCCAACATAAGAGGAATTAACGTTCTACTACTTTACAACTGAGCTGGTACATGAATTTTGTGGGAATACTGGAAACCTCAGACACGAGCCCTTCTCAATGGAGGTGGTATGCGACGAGAGAGTTCAGAAGAGTAATAGGGTAGAACATCACCAGCTCTCGGAGCGTGTGGTTCACTCGCTCTGAACTGGTGGTGGCCTGAAGGGCAGTATATTGTCTGCCTGGAGGGACGGCAATTCAACTATTTGTAATGCATCTTTCTTTGCAGCCACCTCTGATCTGTGGAACTCTCTACAGTCATCTGTTTTTCGTCCCGCATTCAATCTTTCTCTTTTCAAGGCTTCTGTCTTTGTCCACCTGAGAGACTTAGTTAGGTTCAGGCTTAGGGTAGGTTTTCTTTCTCTTCTGTGTTTTATGTATGCCCCCTCCTTGAAAAGAGGCTCTGCCCGTAAATGATGGTAAACTGTCAAAAGAATACACACACACACACATATCATCACTTTTATTAACCTCCCAACAATGATTGTGTGGTGCTAACGTATTGAGAACAATCGTCTAGGTTTGAAATATTTTTCTGCGCTGACATTTTTTCCTAACTATATATGTTTTTTGAGAGCTATGCTTAGTTTTTTTCCTTTGGAAAAAATAAAATTAATTGATTTGAAGTAAAAAAATTAAATTTGTTTCCCTTATCAAGAAAATCCCTATTAGGAGGTTAGAATGCTCTTTACAGTTTATAAAATCACGTTTTCTATTATTAAATTTGCGATAACTATTATTAGTTAAGTGTTCAATTTCATTATCACCTATTTGTTAAATAGGTTAAATAATGTCCCTCGTAGGGACAATTTTTAAAAGCTATATGAATTAGAATTTTAATATTTTCAAGTATATTGTAATTGTAATTGGTGTACAAACCTTTTAACCCGTGGTTTTGATAATTACCTCTACTACCATTAAATCATATTTGAAACCAATTAAAAAATCTTTGAATATCAATTTATTGTTTTTAACAATCTTCATAAAGTGAAGTTCAAAAAGTTAAGTAGTTCAAGTTTTTTTTATAATACTTTCTATATGATTTGCACTTTCAAATATGACGTCAGGGTTTCCCACCCTTTTTCTGCTTGTGGATTCCCATATACTCATATAGCTAAGGCTTAGCTCATATTATAGGACCCCCTCAAGGCTTTTGTGGTTCAATGGGAGTCCGTGTAAACCCCGGGTGGGAAACAAAATAGGCAAATGTGAGGTCCAATTTGGATTCCATTAGTACGCCATCTTTTTTTATTAAGAAGAAAGAAAATTTACAAGTTTACAATATTGTAGTAGGTCCTAAGCTACTAAATACAATAATAATAATAATAATAATAATAATAATAATAATAATAATAATAATAATAATAATAATAAGAATAATTACATTACTATGAAAAGGGGCTTCTAAGGGAATACACATTGGTATCCATTGAACCCCAAAGTTTAGTGATAAATAGTTCATCAATTTATTTTAATAACCATTAAGATACAAATATGATCCATATAAAATAATGAGCAATAGTAAATATAATAATATAATAATGATAATAAAAAAGAATGAGACATAGTAAATATAATAATGATAATATAAAATAATGAGCAATAGTAAATATAATAATGATAATACATGAAATAGTAAATATGGCAATAATAATAATAATGATTAGAATAAAGCTAATACTAACATGAAATGTCAAGTCATGATAATAATTTTTTAGAAATATAATAATAATAGTAAGGTAATAGTAGTAATAATAATAATAATAATAATAATAATAATAATAATAATAATAATAATAATAATAATAATAATAATAATAATAATAATAGTAATAGCAGTGGTAACGGTAGCTTGAAATTATTTTTTACATTTGAGATGAAAGAAGATTTTATATTTCAGCTCTCTCTCTCTCTCTCTTTCTTGATCCCTAACTCTCTCTTCCTCTCCTCTCTCTCCTCTCTCTCTCTCTCTCTTTCGATCTCTCCTCTCTCTCTCCCTCACTCCTCTCTCTTTCTCTCTCCCTCTCCCTCTCTCTCTCTCTCTCTTTCTCTCTCCTCCCCTCTCCCTCTCTCTCTCTTTCCCTCACTCCCTACCTCCCCCTCTCTCGATCCCTAACTCTTTTTTTCTCCCTCCCACTCTCTTTCTTTCGATCTCTCTCTCTCTCTCTCTCTCTTTCTTGATCCCTAACTCTCTCTCCCTCCTCTCCTCTCTCTCTCTCTCTCTCTCTCTCTCTCTCTCTCTCTCTCTCTCTCTCCTCTCCTCTCTCTTTCTCTCTCCCTCCCTCTCCCACTCTCTCACCCTCTCTCGATCCCTAACTCTTTCTTTCTCCCTCCCACTCTCTTTCTTTCCTCCTTCCCACTCTCTCTCTCTCTCGATCCCCCCTTCTCCCTCTCTCTTTTTTACAAAAACATTACCTTTACTTACGTACACATCCTCTTAAATTATTCAAAACAAACTTGAAATACGTTTTTAAAATTATTTAAAAGCAAATTCTGAGAAATTATTTTTTATTTATTAATAAATGATATTATGATGGAGAGAGAGAGAGAGAGAGAGAGAGAGAGAGAGAGAGAGAGAGAGAGAGAGAGAGAGAGAGAGAGAGAGAGAGAGAGAGAGAGAGAGAGAGAGAGATTTTTTTTTTTTTTTTTTTTTTTTATTTTTATTAATTTATTTAAACTAATTATGTGTAAAAAAATGAAAAATATAATTTGAAAGGAAAAAATATATATAAATATATATATTTTTTTTTAATTAATTTATTTATTTATATATATATATATATATATATATATATATATATATATATATATATATATATATATATATATATATATATATATATATATATATATATATATATATATATATATATATATATAGTAAAAATTCTTTTCTTTCGTAGAAAATGAAATAATTTTTTCTGGTTCCTCTTCCTCCCGCTCTTTCTGACATGTCGACTTTTAACACTGGTTCTTCCTCTCCCTAATCTAGTATCATCTGAATGACGTAACTGTCGTCTTACCTTTTTGGTAAGTCTAATCTTCTCTCTTACCTTGGCCTCTAACTCTAGACGATTGCGGAGCTCGTCCTCCAACTCTTGACGATTACGGAGCTCGTCCTCCAACTCTTGACGATTACGGAGCTCGTCCTCCTCGTCTTACTGTAACTCCTTCAACCCATTTATGCCTAAAATTTTAATTAACACACACATGCACATGGACATGCACACAAACACACATACACACACACACTATATATATATATATATATATATATATATATATATATATATATATATATATATATATATATATATATATATATTATATATATATATATATATATATATATATATATATATATATATATATATATATATATATATATTATACAAAGAATGCGTACGGTCCTGATGGATTCTTCTCTTTTGTTTTACAAAACTTGTGGTTTCTGAGCTTGTACTCAGCCTTCTGTCTTTTTACTTCGACCTTCTCTTTCATGTTGGAAACGTGAGCTCATTCAGGCTGAGTCGAAAAAGGGTGACCCTTCTCAACCCTGTAACTTCAGTCCTATGTCTTTTGACCTCCGTTCTTCCTAATGTTTCGATTCTATCATTAACAGGAATATAAAGGAAATAATTCAATGACGTATGACTCAAAAAATAACGTTTAAGATGACGTATGATTCAAAACACGTTTAAGATGACGTAGGACTCAAAACTAACGTTTAAGATGACGTATGACAAAAAATAACGTTTAAGATGACGTAGGACTCAAAACTAACGTTTAAGATGACGTAGGACTCAAAACTAACGTTTAAGATGACGTAGGACTCAACAGGAATATGTGGGAATATTTCAATTCATCTAATTATATTTCTGATTGTCAATATTTCTTTGGTAAAGAGCACTCTACTGGTGTTGATCTTTCTCATTTCTCTGACTCTTAGTTCTCGGCATTTCAATGTATCTTTCACTGCTGCTTCAGATATATCGAAAGACTTAGATAGAGTCTTACACAATACTTTGATTTCTCAACTTCCCATTTCTTTGTGACCTCTCTGATTTCCTTTCCGGTCGGTTTGTAGTAACTGTTGTAGAAGTCACCCTCTTCCTTTTAACTTATTAACAGTGGTGCTCCTCAGGGATCTGTCCTATCCACCAATTTTTTTTCTACTTTTCAGTAATGGCATTCTCTCTATTATTTCATCATATATCTATCTACTTCTAAGAGGGTGGGTGTTCTGAGGTTCTATTGGAGTTTCTTCAAGAAAACCTCAGTTGCCTTACTCTTTATAAGGTTGTTGTTCCCCCCTGTTTGGAATACGCCTCACACATCTTAGTGGTTCCACTCATGCAGCTTTCCTTCAAAGGCGGGAGTCTAGAGCTTTTCGTCTTATCAATTCTTTCGTTCTCACTAATTCTCTTCCCAGTATCTTTCTGTCAGTCAAACTGTTGCGTCACTCGCTCTATACTGTCGTTTTTTGCAACGGACCCTTACCATACCTCCTCCATCTTTCTGCACACTCTCATCTTTTCTCTGTCCAACTCTCTTACTCCACACTTAACCGCTATGCTCAATCTTACATGAACTATACTGGTAAAGTCTATTACACACTTCCTTCATCTATTTTTCCAACTTCCTTTTTTTTTTTGTATCCGGACATGACCTTTAAGTTAATCAGGATTCCGATATTACCTTAAATCAGATAGACATTATAGGCCTAATATATATATATATATATATATATATATATATATATATATATATATATATATATATATATATATATATATATATATATATATATATATATATATATATATATATATATATATATATAATTAGCTTGATTAATTAGGTTAAAGCTTTACAATTTTGAAAAATCCTATTTCGAAACAAGTGGAATAGGGTTGATTTAAAGAATCCTTCCAAGGTCAAAGGAGGTCCTTCGAAGGCCAAACGAGGTCTTTCAAGAGTCCTTCGATAGATCAAGAATCACTTTTGATGTATCGGTGTCATTGATGACGTAAATTGGGTCTTTTTTAAAAAAAAGTAAAAAAAAAGACGTTTTTTTTTTTTAAGCGAAAATAATGGAATTGGCAATAATGACTCAAGCTGACGTTTAAGATGACGTTTTGAGATGACGTATGACTCAAAAATAACGTTTAAGATGACGTATGACTAAAAAAATAACGTTTAGGATGACGTATGACTCAAAAAATAACGTTTAAGATGACGTATGATTAAAAAAATAACGTTTAAGATGACGTATGACTCAAAACTGACGTTTAAAATGACGTATGACTTATTATGATGTTTACAATAACGTATGACTCAAAACTAACGTTTAAGATGACGCATAACTCAAAAAGTAACGTTTAAGATGACGTATGACTAAAAAAATAACGCTTAACATGACGTATGACTCAAAAATAACGTTTAAGATGACGCATGACTCAAAGCTGACGTTTAAGATGACGTATGACTGAAATAATAATGTTTAAGATGACGTATGATTCAAAACTGACGTTTAGGATGATGTATGACAAAAAAAATGACTTTTAAGATGATGTATGACTCAAAAATGACGTTTAAGATGACATATGACTAAAAAATGACGTTTAAGATGACGTATTACTAAAAAATATCGTTTAAGATGACGTATGACTCAAAACTGACGTTTAATATGACGTAGGACTCAAAACTAACGTTTAAGATGACGTATGACAGAAAATAACGTTTAAGATGGCGTATGATTCAAAACTGACGTTTAAAATGACGTATGACTTATTATGATGTTTACCGTAACGTATGACTCAATCAAGATGTTAAAAGAAATTTTCTGCATTTTCTGAAAATCTCGCTGCAGTAGGATGTAAATCCAGATTTTTTGTGGAATGTTCCTAAAATCTGAAAATGAAATATTATCAAAAAACTATACCCATCATTTTATATTCTTTATAAAAATACACATTGAATATATATATAAAAAAAATGTACAGTTTAACTGAAATTATATTTTGCACTTTGCTTAAATACTTTATTACAACGTGTTTGCTGTCATATATATATATATATATATATATATATATATATATATATATATATATATATATATATTTATATATATATATATATATATATAATATTATATATATATATTTATATATATTATATATTATATATAATTTTTGATATTTTGATAACAAATTTCCCTCGATATTATCGGTTAAAAAAAAATATTTAGCAACTTTCAGTTGAGGCTGAAATAGTGACGTCATTATCATCATATATAGTTGTGATTTTTCTTTTATTTGAATTTGGGAATTGCAACCCACGTTACGACAGTCAAAAATTCGATCTATAAATATATATATATATATATATATATATATATATATATTATATATTATATATATATATATATATATATATATATATATAATATAATTATAATATAATATAATGCTAATAGCGTTAAGCAACATTAACAAAATGAAAACATTGATAATACTAAATAAGTATATATATAATAATAAACGTTTCGGATTAGTGACACAAAGTCCATTATCAAAATTACCTAAGGAGAGAAAAACAAAAAAAAATTAAAATTAATCAATTAACTGATACATATTGAATAATAATAATAATTAATGCAATAGATAAACAATGAGTCAGATAATTAAAACTAAAATTAAAATACACAACAGAGTTCCAAATTTGAACAATTACAACTGCATAGAACAAGCACAAAGATAATTAACATAGAAAACAAAACACAAATGATCAATAATTAATTGTAACAGTATAAATAAAGCTAAATACAACATTGGGTATATAAATAAACACAGTATTAATAAACTGATTAGAAATTAAAAAGTAGGTATATATACATACAACACCACATGCATACACGTATATATAATATATATATATATATATTATAATATATATACTATATATATATATATATAATTAATATATAATATATATATAATATTATATATATTGGACCACGGAACAGAAAACAATACAGAATCGCAACTATAAATGCTTGCACATTCACAGGAAAGGAAGAGGAGGCTGTGGACTTGATGGAGGAGAGAAACTTGGATGTGCTAGGAATTTGCGAGGTGAGGTACAAAGGAGGAGGAGTAAAGAAATTACACAATGATTACGTGATGATTACAAGGGGAGAGAGGAGGAGAGAAGGCACGGAGTGGCGATCATCATGAGACCAGAACTGTATAGAAATGTAATGGATACAATGTTAGTAAGTGAAAGAATTATAGCGATGACCTTGAAAATAGAGGGAGAAACGATGAGTATAATTCAAGTGTACGCACCACACCAGGGAAGACCAATGGAAGAGAAGATAGATTTTAGAAATGAACTCCAACAGGTTATGATGCGGTGAGAGGAGAAAAATAATTATGGGGGATTTGAACGCTCATGTAGGAATACGTAGAGAAGGGGAGGAGACGGTTCTGGGAATGCATGGTATAGGAGAGAGAAACATCGAAGGTGAACATCTGATTGATTTTGCCATTAGAAACAATATGGCGATAATGAACACTTTCTTCAAACATGAAGAGAGCAAGAAATGGACGTGGTATAGATGGAGTACAGAGGAGCAGAGATACACGGAGAAATCAATGATTGATATGATGCTGACAAACGACAAGAGAATCTTCGAGGATGTGAAAAGTGTGCCCACAATATCCCTAGATTCGGACCATAGAATGGTACTGGGGAAATTGAGGTGGAAGTCAGGGAATAAACCAAGAAGGAAAGTAAGAGAAAGATACTGTTTGGAGAAACTGAGAGAGGAGGGAGTTAGAGAAGAATTTAATGAAAAGAATTACTCAGGAATATGAAAGAAGGTCAATAGAACAGGAAACTGTGGAAGAGAGCTGGGAAACCTTTAGGGAAGAAGTAGATCGAGTTGCAAGTGAAATAATGGGAAAAAAGAAAATCGGAGGAGGAAGAAAGAAGAGAATGGTTTGGTGGAATGAGGAGGTTAGGAATGTGAAACTCAAGAACAAGGAATATAGGAATGGATAAAAACAAGAACAGAGGAAAATAGAAGAGAATATGTGAGAGCGAGAAATCATGCAGAAGATGTGAAAAGAAGAAATAAAGATTCCAAATGGATCAGAATAGGAAGAGAATTGAAGGAAGATATGCAGGGCACAAGAAAACTTGTATATGGAATGGCCAAGAACATGAAAGCAAGTAAAGAACCAGAAACACATGTGGTTTTGAATAAAGAGGGAGAACCGCTTCTGGAGGAGACAGAGGTAGCGGAAAGATGGAGAGAGTATTTTGAGGAATTGCTGAATGTACAGGAAGAGGAGGAGGAGGTGGAAATAGTGGAGGCACCCCTAGAGAAAGACAAGGACTAGAGGAAACCAGATTGATTCAGTTAGAAGAGGTGAGAGAGGCAATTAAAATGTTAAGAAACGGGAAAAGTGCAGGATACGATGGACTCAGTAACGAGTTATTCAAGACAGGGGACGGAATGACTAAGTGGTTAACATTGATATTCAACAAGGTATGGGAAGAAGGAAAAATACCAACAGAATGGAGGAAAGCAGTAATCTGCCCAATACATAAAAAGGGAGATAGAAGAGAATGTGGAAATTATAGAGGTATAGTGTTGTTAATAGGAGCGAGTAAGATATACGAAAGGATCTTGGAGAAAAGATTGAGGATGAAGGTTGAAGATAAAATTGGAAAATGGCAACATGGTTTTAGACCAGGTAAAAGCACGACAGACTTGATATTCCATATGAATATGCTGACGGAGAAAAACATAGAATGGAACAAGAAAGCATATGCAACATTCATTGACTTAAAAAAAGCTTTCGATAGGATAAAAAGGGAAAGACTGTGGAGAGTATTAGAAGACCCAGCGTACAACATTCCGGAGAAATTAACAACAGCTATTAAGAGTATGTACGAAAAACCTATAAATATGGTCAGAGGAGGAGGAGTCGATAAATGGTTTGGAGTGAAAACCGGAGGGAGGTAGGGTAGTGTGTTGTCACCATTGCTTTTTCGCACTGTACCTGGACAGCTGCCTTAAAAGAATATGCATAAGAGAGAATAGAGAAGACACACTGGTATACGCGGATGATGCGGCAGTGATAACATCAAGAACTGAGGATCTTCAGGAAGCTGTGAATAGGTGGAATGATGTGTTGAAATCTATGGGCATGAAAATAAACAGAGAGAAAACAGAAGTAATGGTAATAGCTAGGGAGAGAGAAGAGATAGTTGTGAACATAGAGGGGACTAGACTTAAGCAGGCGAGAAAATTTAAATATTTGGGTGTGGTGTTCGGCGAAGAGGGAAGACTGGAGGACGAACTGAGGGAGAGAATAGGAAGATTCTCAAAGAATGTGGAAATGCTGTTTCCGTTACTAAAGGAGAGAGGAATACCAACCGAAGTGAAGGTACTAATTTATAAAACAATACTCAGACCAATATTGTTGTACGGTTCAGAATGTTGGGCAATGAATAGAGTGCATAAGAGCAGAATCGAGGCCGCGGAAATGAGAGTACTCAGGGTCATCAGGGGAGTATCACTGAGAGATAGGATGAGGAGTGAACTGGTGAGAGAGGAACTTGGGGTGGAATCAATTTTGGAATGCATAGAAAGAAACCAACTGAGATGGTTTGGTCACGTGAAGAAGAATGGGGGAGGGAGAGAGACTGAGAGAGATGCTGGAATGGAGACCAGAAGGAAGGAGACCGGCGGGAAGACCAAGGAAGAGATGGATGGAGGCGGTAGAAGAAGCCATACAACGAAGGAACAAGACACTGGAAGAGGTGGAAGACAACCGAATGTTTGAGGACAGAAATGCGTGGAGAAGATTTTGGAGTAGCACCCGACAGGCGCCAGCCTACCGGTTTGGACGGTGATGATGATGATGATATATATATATATATATAAAGTAGTATACATGGCACTTTCGTCAGGTAAATAAAGCCTTACAGTCTTTTCTGCAATTACATGCAATGTTGCATTCTCAGAGACCTTCATGACATTTTTTTGTCGGTTCATAGTTCTCCGCGGGACCCTTCCCTCCCTCCCCCGATTCGAACCGATTTCTGCCGGATTGAACAGCAAAAAAATAAAAAATAATAATAATAAGGGTCAGGAAAGAGTTGGGTGACGTAGCAATTTTGCAAACTCAGCTAACTTCCTCATACCGGTTTTCGGGGGCTCACGGTGTCTCCCATGGACTCCTTCCCCTACTTGGTCAATTTTAAAAGGTTGAACCCCCCAAAACAAAGTCATGAAAGAGCGTGATTTCGGATTGAGAGAAGTGATATGCAACCGAAAATCAAAA
>SEYY01010249.1:0-5000 GCA_009176605.1 Armadillidium nasatum
AAAGAAAGAAGAAGAAGAAGAAGAAGAAGAAGAAGAAGAAGAAGAAGAAGAAGAAGAAGAAGAAGAAAGAAGAAAGAAGAAGAAGAAGAAGAAGAAGAAGAAGAAGAAGAAGAAGAAGAAGAAGAAGAAGAAGAAGAAGAAGAAGAAGAAGAAGAAGAAGAAGAAGAAGAAGAAGAAGAAGAAGAAGAAGAAGAAGAAGAAGAAGAAGAAGAAGAAGAAGAAGAAGAAAGAAGAAGAAGAAGAAGAAGAAGAAGAAGAAGAAGAAGAAGAAGAAGAAGAAGAAGAAGAAGAAGAAGAAGAAGAAGAAGAAGAAGAAGAAGAAGAAGAAGAAGAAGAAGAAGAAGAAGAAGAAGAAGAAGAAGAAGAAGAAGAATTTTTAAAATATCTTTCTTAAATTTCAGCGTTGTGAGAGTGACAAATAGAAAGGAGTAGATGTTATTTGAAATGAGAACAGAATAGATATGAGTATATGTAATCTTTGAAAGGCTAAGCTAAATTATGAAAGAGGTGAATGTCTATAAGCTTTTACGGAAAAGTTATCGAAGATGAGCTAGAAAGAACAACTCTGAGTTAATTAATGAGAGAGAGAGAGAGAGAGAGAGAGAGAGAGAGAGAGAGAGAGAGAGAGAGAGAGAGAGAGAGAGAGAGAGAGAGAGAGAGAGAGATTGCATGTTATATAAATATTTGAACTACTAGCAAGTTTATGAATAAAAGATTTATATAAAGGCAAAATCGAATTTATAGAACTACATTAGATACTTTAACTGGTTTTAATTTCCATATTTTGAGAACGAGTATAAAATCTTCAAAATAGATCTGAAGCAATGTTTGGTCAATGATGAAATGTTTTCTCATTGACGTTTTAAATGGGAGGTTAGGTGGTGTAGAAGTCATTGTTATTTTGGGAGACTTAGTAGATAATACATGGTTTAATAAAAGGAATATAGAAACATTTAAATGAGCAAAAAGACAACAGAAGAACAAAATAAAAAATGTCCCTTGTTTAACCATGGATGAATGAAATAAAAGTGGAAAACTGTTGCTACATTTGAAACAACAATATTTACAATAAATTCATTTTATGGTAAACAAAAAGAAATAAGATAAAAAAAAGAAAGAAAGAAAAAAAAGATGTAATATTTGTAGAGGTTAAAAGTTAATTTTTCTTTAGGAAAAAAAAAGAGATGTAACAAATTGATGAGTTGTACGAACAAGTACAAAAGAAGTAGAAAATTTTAAAAGATATCGACACAAAGAAATACAAAGAGTGTATGAGATAAATTGAGAAAAAGTAAGAAAAAGAAGCTACTACAAAGATGTTTTGAATGTCTTAGCTAAAAAGAAAGAAAAGAAAAAAAAGATATATTTAAAGGTGTTGACTCTTAAGCCTCATGTAACATTGCGATTCACTTATTGTGTTTCTTTTTTCTGGAGTTTCGGGATCAATAAATGAATAAATGGAAGAAGTATTTATTATGCTACGTTTCAGATAATAAAAAAATAAAGAAATTTCTTTACACTCTAATACTTTTAATATTTTATTATTATTATTATTATTATTATTATTATTATTATTATTATTATTATTATTATTATTATTATTATTATTATTATTATTATTATTATTATTATATATTATTATTATTATTATTATTATTATTATTATTATTATTATTATTATTATTATTATTATTATTATTATTATTATTATTATTATTATTCATTATTATTCATTATTCAACTTCAACTTCAACTTCAACTTCAACTTCAGCTCCCAGGTAGGCATCATCTGCGATGCGATGCCTCTCCAACACCTCCTCCACCTCGTCCTTCCACCTCTTCTTAGGTCTTCCCCTCGGTCTTCTGCCCACTGGTCTCCACTCCCAACATCTTCTCGCCACAATTATTATTATTATTATTATTATTATTATTATTATTATTATTATTATTATTATTATTATTATTATTATTATTATTATTATTATTAGTGCATAAATTTTGAAATTTTAAAGGAAAAAATTAAGAGACCAGCGCAATGTTCCTTTTCCTTATATATAATATATATATATATATATATATATATATAATATATTATATATATAAATATATATATATATATATATATATATATATATATATATATATATATATATATATATATATATATATATATAATATATATATATATATATATATATATATATATAATATATATATATATATATATATATATATATATATATATATATATATATATATATATCAAAAGGCTTAAATTTTTGTTTGTTCTAATATTTTAAAATTTTATATATTTTTAGAATTTCGTTTATCCGATTAAAGTTGTGCTCTGAAAAAAAAGAAAAAAAAAAAAAAAAAAACAAAAAAAAAAAAAAAAAACAAAAATATAATATATTTGTGTTTCACACGGCAAAGACAACTTTTTTTTTATATCGTTTTCAGTTAAAATTATAAATATTTCAAAAAAATATGAAGTTTTTGTGATGACTTACCTTTCATTCTATAAATCTTTTTTATTCCTTTAAAACTTTATCCCTGCCGTTAACATTTTCTGGCATTTAAATTTTCCCAAAATTTAATGTCCACTCTCACGCCAATTGATGTAAAAAATGCTGATTACCTGGATTAAGAATAAAAAAAGACATACCATTCATTCAACTTCGGAATAGTTGCATGAATATTACTCGATGGTTTAAACGTATCTTCGCTAAAGGGAAGTGTGTTGACCACCTCTGTTCCCCTACGTATTGAAATTTCTAGCCTCCTAGAATAAATATCTTCAATATATTCTGTAAATATTCTAAAAATATTCTGTAAATATTCATTTCTCTATTTTACTCTCTCTGATGAATCTGTAGCAAACGCTCTTGCTTCAAATTTCTCTTTTTTTAAAAGTAATTCCACCTTGGATGACACTGGCATTTCATGTCCAACTTCTCCTATATTTAAGTGTTCCATGTCTTTATCTGAGGTTACATATTTAGCATCATCCGCAAATATCTCAGATATCCTTGGATATCCGCAACCGCATTAAAAAATCACTTGAAAAATGTAGATTGTTTTGCAACCAAACTCAGATAGTAGTTAAAATTCCATTATGAGTCAAAAATGTGTATCCATTTAATAACCAAATGTAGTTAATTGCTAAGCATTTCAATCACTCCGTTGTAGCCCAAATGAGCTGAAGAAAATACAAACAAGATTAAATGTTCGCCACTTTCTGTCATGCAAGATATTCAAACATGGAATAGTAGTTTGCATATGCTTGAGAGGATGAGCGAAATTAATGAGGCAATTTGCCTTTATGCTTCAAGCAGCACAAAAAAAAAGCCTCTAACAGCTACGAAAATGACATTTTAAATAATTGTATTAATATCCTTAAGCCTTTTGAAGAATTAACAAAGACTATAAGTTCAAATCATGTTTGTCAGATGTGATACCACTTGTTTCAAATTGAAAGTTGTGTTAACAAATGTTATTAAGTCTAGGGAGTTTTAAGGATGACTGAAACATTAATGAAGGAGATGAACGACAGATTTGAAAACCTGGAAAATGATGATGCTTATACAATTGCAACCTTTTTAGATCCTAGGTACAAAACAAAATTTTTTAAACCACTTGTTTCTCAGAATTTAAAATCAAATAGGATGCTTATGCGATGAGATGATAGAACAGCTAAAATAACGCCTTTCAAGAAAAGCAAAAGCTCTCAGATACAAAGAAAAAAAATCTGTTAGCTTAAGCATTGCTAAATCAATGAAAGATCTTCTAGCTTCCAGCAGAGATGAAGAATCACAGTCAGAAGTGTCAAAGGATACAATATCGATTATTGAAAATTATCTAAAACTCCCACGTTTGGGGCAGATAAAGACCAACTGGTTTGGTGGAGAGATAATTGCAAAAGTTTCCCTTTTCTTGCTGAGCTGGCAAGGATTTATTTAGCATGTCCTTCAACTAGTGTTGCTACTGAGCGTCTTTTCAGGAGCAGGCCTCATTTACGACGAAAAGCGAACCAAACTTTCACCTGAAAGAGCCCAAAAGCTTTTATTTCTAAAAAATAACTTACCAATTATAACTTCAAATGAAATATGTGAAACTGTGAAGTGTGAAGGTAATACTGAATTACTGGCTATATATATATATATATATATATATATATATATATATATATATATATATATATATATATATATATATATATATATATATATATATATAACCTTTTTCAAATGGGTGGAGGTTGGGGAAAGAGGTTGGTGGGTTTTCAAGAGTTGGGTCCCCGTCCCACACCCTGGTAACAAGATTCTGGATATTATATTTAAAATTCCAAGATCTATGGCAAAAACTCTTAAAAAATAAACTATCCGCATCCGCATCCGCATCATGCGGATATCCGCAATTGAATATCCGCAACCGCATCCGCATCCGCGGATAGTAAAAAATTACTATCCGGTTCACCTCTAATGATCAGGTATACAAGATCCTATCATCTAGAAAACTATCGGCCTGGATAGCATCCGTTCTCAAGTTTTGAAGGAATATAGCTTTGAGAGTGAGTGTTCTCATTCAACTTTATTTTCTGTATTAATAAATACTAAAACTTTCACTCATTGTTCGAATCACGCTTATGTCCAGCGGATGACTAAGAAGTTGCTCTGAACCTTCTTACCATCTCCATATTGCTTTCAGTGGTATTCTGTTTTAAGATTTTTGAAAATATCTTGAACTCTCATTTCCTGAATCATCTGAAATTTAAATCCCTTCTTACGATTTTTTATTTTCTTCCCATACGAATTTTGAATAGATTTGTGTGTTAGCGCCTGACATATTTTAGGCTTTCTATATGTATGTATGTTATGCGTCGCTTCTTTCTTAATTTCCTTTCATTGGATTTTAACCTTCTCTTTGCTTACTCATTTATAGTTTTCTCTCAAATCGCTCATATCGATAGATGTTGATTTAGCAACGTCATCCTTCTTGGT
>SEYY01010249.1:20000-25000 GCA_009176605.1 Armadillidium nasatum
TTAAAATGGAGATTTAATATATTACTTTTTCTTGAGAATGTTTTACATTCGTCAAAACCAAGGTCGAATTTGGCGGGATTTGTCTAGAAATAGTATACCATCTCTTCTATCTGGTTTTGTCATTCATAGTTATTTCGTAATTAGCCCCATGTAGGTACTTCCGGAGCGAGACTTGTCGGAATGTCACTTATCTTTATACCTTTTAAACCACAGCTGACATTTACGAGCTCTCACTGCATCCGGATACACTTCACAAATGTTGTTCATTGTTTCTGTGCGGAAACTGTTTCTTCGAGCCTCATACAGTAATCAATGGCGAATATGTTGTTTCATAGTTTTTATCCTCCATTGATTTAATTACCAACATAACTATGAATGACACACAGACTGATAGAAGAGATGGTTAACTATTTCTAGATGATTCCTGTCCATTTGGTGGTGAAAAAACGCAATTGCTCTCCGAACATCCCTGATATATATATATATATATATATATATATATATATATATATATATATATATATATATATATATATATATATATATATATATATATATATATATATATATATATATATATATATATATATATATATATATATATATACTTAAATATAAATCCTGAAAGTGACTCATTAATATCTTAAAAATATTTACTTTAAAAGAATATCCTTTTAAATACGTTATTGAGTACTAGTTTAGCTATTAAAATTATTTTCTCTTGAATACAATAATGCTTCATTATTATTATCATTATTCTTTTTACTTTGAATTAATAATAATCTTTAAAGAACTCGCGGATAACAATGAATTTGTTTTACTTTGTTTGCAAAAGATTCAATATCCTAAAACAATAAAAACTTCTGAATAATTAAGAGAGAATATACAGAATAAAAACAAGCACCATCAGAAGAAAGAAAAGAAAAAAAAAACAAAGAAAAAAAACAATAGTTTATAAAGTATATATTTTTTTTTTCAAATAGTTTTTAAACTGTGATTAGATCTGTATCCAATTTAAAATTTATAGGCATATTACCAAAGCCACGCCATCATCACTTGCTGAACCAATCATCAAATGCGATTAATTATTTACTGGCAACTCTAAGCGCTTATTGCTAATTGCTTCGCATTTGCGATGATTAATGAATTAGTTGGAGAGGAAACGTTTTGTTTAGTTTAAAAAGAAAAATCAAGTTTATTATTCCGAATGAAAAGATTGTTTTATATTTAATTTTTATTACATTTTTAAGGCTTTATGCACACACACACACACACACACACACACACACACACACACACACACACACACACACACACACATATATATATATATATATATATATATATATATATATATATATATATATATATATATATATATATATATATATATATATATATATATATATATATATATATATATATATATATATATATATATATATATATATATATATATATATATATATATATATATATATATATATATATATATATATATATAGCGTAATATCACAAAAATAATTGTAAAATAATATAAAAAATTGTTAAGAAATATTTAAATCATCAAAAAAGCGTTCAAAAAAGGTTAGATCAAGAGCTTTTGAACTAGCATCCGGAGTTCATCATTCAGGTACTGTACTAAAATTGAAACAAAAATGTCGTAAGGAAGAAAAAACTCTGACTTAGTGATCATCTGGCAACCTGAAGAATTTGCCAAAATACGAAATCTTCTAAAATTATTATTATTATTAGTTATTATTATTATTATTATTATTATTATAATTATTATATATTATTATTATTATTATTATTATTATTATTATTATTATTTTTATTTTTTACATTATTATTATTATTAACCAGAGGTGGGAGCGCAAATTTTAAACTTTAGAGCGCAAACGCAAAAGCGCAAATTGGAAAAACTTAGTATCCAAAGAGCAAAAGCGCACATTTTTTAAAAATTTTTGTTCGCAAATGCAAAAGCGCACATGTCCGCAAATCAAAAATTTTTTTAAAGCTCAAGTTTAGGAGCGCAAATAAATAAATAAATAAATGAATAAAAAATAGAGCGCAAGTATGTAAAGAGAATTATTTTTAAATTTATTTGAAAGATGCAAATATATAACAAAAAATGAGAAAGATTTTAATTTAATATATTCAATTATCTATGATCTCTTCCTCCTCGTATCTCTCCTCTCACATTCTGAACAGGGTCATATTCCCTTTCAGAAAGATAAATTTTTCAAAATTGCTGGATGCCATGGCTGCCCTCTTTGGTCCTAAAATGTCAGAGCCTTGACTAAACAATCCCTCCACGTCCGCTGAGCTGGCTAATGGGGTAATATATTTAATAAACAAGTCCACCCAAACCTCCTGGTATTCACACGGAAACTGGTTCCTAGTGAGAAGGATGCTGTGGTGAACATTTACTGCAGCCCAGCTATCCAAGGTTTGTCCCAACTTCTCCTCTAGAGGTGTCTGCTGGATATATGGGGTCTTCAGTTTCTGAAATATTTAGAAATGGTATCAAGAACTCAAATCTTTTTTAAGTTTCATTTGAACATTATGTCAGTGTATTGTGAATATATATGTATAAATTTATTTTCTCCAACATCTTGACAGGTGGGTACTAGCCTACATACCACTCCAAATTTGAAGTGAAGGTGCTGGGCTGTTGCCATAAGCAAATCAAAATAATCAAAGATATTGCTGAACCTCAGTTCTAAGCACTTTCCTTTCCCTTTGTTTGACTGTGGTTGCTTTAGCAAGTAGTTGACTAAGTTTTAGGCACAGTTAAATTTTTGCACCTCTCGTTGCATTTCCACGAGATTGTCCTTGAGGAGGAAGAGGTTAGGCAATAGAACTCCCAAGCAAGGCATTCTTCTCATCCTGCAACATATCTATCCTAACAGCAATAGGCGTCATTATTTCGATGTTCTCAGCAATTACCTCTTTATCAGTTTTATTAAATATTGGAAGACAAAGCTTTTGTTTCATAAAAATGTTGTTGATTTGTGTCATGCTACCATCAAGGTTCTTAAGCAGGTCTTTCAAAGAATCGTATGGGAAGTTCCAGCGTAGTAATACTTGGTGTTTTAAGCTTTGTTCCCAACTCCTTCTTAATTCTCGCAGCAGTTGTAGTTTTCCTATTTTGGGCATTCCACAATGCCTGTGGTTTGGCAAGTGTCTTATTAAATGGATCCTTGGCACCAGAGGACCAGCAAGAGAACTTTCGAAACATCCCTAGTAGCCAAGATGTTTAATGTGTGGGAAATGCAACGGCGATGTTTAAGTAGGCAAAGGGCATCGTGTTCTTCAAGCAGATATTTAGATAGAGCGCAAATTTGCGCTTTTGCGCTCTTAAAAAAGTTGTTAAGTGCAAATGCAAAAGCGCACATTTTTCGAAATTCCGCAAACGCAAAAACGCAAATTTTTTACCTAAAGCGTAAATTGCGCTTTTGTGCTTTGCGCTTATGCCCACCTCTGTTATTAATATTATTATTATTATTACTAATATTTTTATTATGATTATTATTATTATTATTATTATTATTATTATTATTATTATTATTATTATTATTATTATTTTATTATTATTATTATTATTATTATCATTATTATTTTTATTCTCATTATCATCATTATTATTATTATCATTATCATTATTATTATTATTATTATTATTATTATTATTATTATTATTATTATTATTATTATTATTATTATTATTATTATTATTATTATTATTATTATTATTAAAAATCTTTCGCAGTTTTGTAACAACATGATTTTATTACAGGTTTTAAAAGGGGAAAAAGCAAGTTAATTTTGATTATTACAATTATTTCATTCCCTATACTATAAGTGAAGTAAGGTTAAGATTTTAGAACCTGTTCTACAACTGTAATAATGTTGATAAATTCTTCTCTTATTTAATTTTACTACATATTAATACTTTCAAATTATTGCCGAAATTGAAGTTAGTATTATCCAGTGTAGAAAGAGTTTCAGTCAAAAAATATTATTCTGTACACCCCTTCCTCCTCTTCTGAATTATTCGGACTTTTCGGTTTTAAGTTTTTTCATGTTGCAAGAAACTGTGCAAACCAGATTAATCTCTTCAAATCAAGACAACCATATTACATGCTTGCGCAGGTTATGCACCAAAGTGTTAAGTGAAATGAAAATATTACATGGGGTTGGGGAGTATACATCTGTTTCAAGCTATTTTATGCGTTCTTTTGATAAAAATTAGAGAAAACCAGATTTCTATTTTTTTTATATACATGATTTCATCATTTAAAAATTAGAGATATATTGCCTGTATGAGAACAAATATTGTTCCAAGATGATACCCATTTTGTATTGAGAAAATGTGCAAAAAACAAATAGAAATAAGAATAAGTATGCTTTTCTTATGATACATTTATTATTGGGAAAAATAATTGTCGGCCTTTTCAAAAACGGAAACTTTCATTTTTTTTGATTTTTCATGGTAAACTTCAACGAAAGATATTATTCTTTAATTTTGGTAAAATATGAAACCATTCATAAGACATATTTACAGGCAAAATAGCAAAAATGTCATCCAAATATCAGTATCATGTGTCTATGTTGTTAAGAGTAGCTGAGAAAGGAGATCTTATGCTTAAACCACTTATCTCTTTTAAAAATTTATTTTTAAAATTTTGCACGTGATATTCATAATTCAACAAATTTCTTGAACACATTCTACAAATTCTTCGGACATTTCGAAATCAAATGCAGCAAAAAATTCTTCTAACCAGCCTGAAGTCATATCAACTGGCTAAAGGAAAGCAACACTACATCAAAACTAACAAATCTTTTTATATAAATTAATATCGTGCGTTTTCTCTTTAAAACCGAAATTCAATCTAAATAGCTCCGAAGCACAAGTTTTGAGTCCTACTGAAGAGGATACCATCAAAACCATTACACATTCTCAGTGTTAATCTTGGAGATAACAGAAATGGAGT
>SEYY01010249.1:30000-32500 GCA_009176605.1 Armadillidium nasatum
TATGAAGTCTTTTGAAACACCAAGCCTATCCAATTTCTGTAGGAGTAAGTCGTGCGGAACGACATCAAATGCTTTTGAAATTCTAATAGCAATAGTATGCATGTTTATTTATCGTTTAGTGTTCTGCATATATTTTCAGTAAGCAAGTAAGCGCATCTTCTGTACTACGATTCTTTGTAAATCCAAACTGAGTCTATTAAAGGTGTTCATTTTCGTAGAAGTAATTTCTAATTTGTGTTTGTACCAATTTCTCGAGAAATTTACCAAAAATAATAGTAATAATAATAATAATAATAATAATAATAATAATAATAATAATAATAATGATAATATAATAATGATAATAATAACAATAATAATTGTTATTATTATTATCATTATCATTATTTTTCCATGCATGTGCCAAATTCAATTTCACCCAGGCATTTTGAAATTATTATTATTATTATTATTATTATTATTATTATTATTATTATTATTATTATTATTATTATTATTATTATTATTATTATTATTATTATTATTATTATTATTATTATTATATATTATTATATTATTATTATTATTATTATTTATTATTATTTATTATTTATATTATTATTATTATTATTATTATTTATTATTATTATTATTATTATTATTATTATTATTATTATTATTATTATTATTATTATTATTATTTATTATTATTATTATTATTAGTATTATTATTAGGTTTGCGGTGAAATTTTGAGTGGGTAAACGATATGAAATATATATTATATATATATATATAATATATATATATATATATATATATATATATATATATATATATATATATATATATATATATATTAATATATATATATTATATATATATATATATATATATATATATATATATATATATATATATAATATATATATATTATATATATATATATATATATATATATATATATATATATATATATATATATATATATATATATATATATATATATATATATATATATATATATATATATATATATATATATTATATATATATATATATATAATATATAAATATATATATATAATATATTATATATATATATATATATATATATATATATATTATATTATATTTTTTTTTTTTTTTTTTTAATTTTTTTTTTATATTTATTTTATATATATATTTATATATTATATATATATTATATATATATATATATATATATATATATATATATATATATATATATATAGCTTACCAAACTCTGCTATGCATCTCATTCTTACATAGGGAACACTTGGATTCATAAATCAAACTTACGAAATAATTTTATCTGTTGCATCAGGTGCTTATAGTTTCATAATCTGTTGAAATTGGGTATGCGCCGCTTACCTAGCATACCCGAATTGACGGCCACTGGTCTGGAGTAGTGTGGTGGTAGTAACAGCAATCGTAGAGAAGAAGTAAGAATTTTGGTTTCTTTTTTTTGTTAAAAAAATTTTGCAAAAAAATTATTTTATCTTTTATCTATAGAAATTTTATATGGAAAATTTTCCTCCAATTTTCCTGGTATTACATTTCTAGTAATTTTATTAGTGCTGAATTTTTTACTTTTCTATAATCTATGGAAGCTCTCTTTTTCCTATATATATATATATATATATATATATATATAATATATATATATATATATATATATATATATATATATATATATATATATATATATATATATATATATATATATATATATATTATATATATAATATATATATCTCCTCCAAGTGGACAAAGGCCGGAGCCCTACCAAATTCCACGGAGTTGGGAAAAATCGATCCTGGTCTATGGTGTCCAACATGTCGATATACTCGGCGTATGAAAGTGTGCCCGTCGAATTGTTGCGTCACTCTCATACGAACTCCTTTGAGAAGAGAGCTCATGCCACACGTCTTTCTACATAGTCTCATCCTTTCTCTGTCCAACTCTCAGACCCCAGACTTAACCGATATATATATATATATATATATATATATATATATATATATATATATATATATATATATATATATATATATATATATATATATATATATATATAATCAATTCCTTCATCTCTCCACTCGACACAATCTTCCACACAACTATGAAAACACACAACTCAAGCCTTCATCTGTTCTTAATATTCTTGGTGTTTCTTTTTCTCGTGATCTTTCTTGGAAAGATCACATTACTTCTCTTTCTAAACAAGCTTCTAAGAGGTTGGGTGTTCTGAGGCGCCTTCAGAATTACTTCACGCCACCCCATTGCTTGCTCAGTATAGGGGTGTTGTTCGCCCCTGTATGGAGTATGCTTCTCCCATCTGGAGTGGTTCCACACATACAGCTTTCCTAGAGAAGGGGAAGTCTAGTGAATTTCGTCTCATCAACTCTCCTGCTCTTACTAACTCTCTTCACTAACTGACGAATTGTTGCGTCATTCTCTCTTTACTATCGCTATTACAACAGGCACTGCTCTTCTGAA
>SEYY01010249.1:35000-40000 GCA_009176605.1 Armadillidium nasatum
ATAATAATAATAATAATAATAATAATAATAATAATAATAATAATAATAATAATAATAATAATAATAATAATAATAATAATAATAATAATAATAATAATAATAATAATAATAATAATAATAATAATAATAATAGTAATAATAACAATAACAAAATAATAATAAAATAATAATAATAAATAATAATAATAATAATAATAATAATAATAATAATAATAATAATAATAATAATAATAATAATAATAATAATAATAATAATAATAATAATTACGTAGATTTACCTTCCAAATTTCATAAATATATCTTTTTATTCAGAAGTTATTCTCGTACTTATTATCTTAGAAAATAATTATTTACTTGTAATATAAAAAGTGTATATATATTTATATTTCTCTCCTAAGGCGTATCGCCCTCTAACTTGAGACATCTTCAGAGTAAAAACTTTGAAACGACAATAATTTAAATTATGATATTATTATTATTATCTCCCACCTTTTGAACTTCATTCTATTGTAGGTACAATATTATTATTATTATCTCCCACCTTTTGATCCATTCTATTGTAGGTACAATGGCGTGTCAGCTGTTTCGGAAGAAATCCCTCCACAGCTGTCGAACATCATACGCACCCATCTCTTTTATATCAGCCATGGTTCTCTTCCTTCACTCCTTGGTTCCCTCAACATCATCCATCCATCTTCGGTCTCCCCTCTAACCTTCCTTCTACTGGTTTCCATTCTTAATATTTTCTTTCATATTTTTACTGTCACTATCCTCTCTTTCCAAACATCAATATGCTCTCCACCCCCATCTTCCCTCCCACAATCATTGTTCCTCACTCTATCCATTCTCGTTATTCCCATTATCAGTCTCAACACTTTTATTTCACATGCTTGCATTTTGCTCTTTGCCTTGCTGTTAAGTGCCCAGGCCTCATGCCGGTAAATCAGTATGAGCCTCGTCATGCTGGTATACAGTATTGTTTTAACCTTCCGGGGAATGATTGTCTTTGAACAATAGGTACAATGAGGCAAAAGTTCCAATGAACATATCAATTCTATGATTCAGTTCCATGGACATATTTTTTGATCCATAAGACAATATGAGATATTAAACTGGTCCGTTTGTTTCAGTATTCTTTCCTCTATTCTCACAAGCATCTTTTCCCACTCTCTACTCGTCAAAAATAACCTCTTGCTTTTCTCTACTTATCATTATCGCTTTTGCACTCAGCACCTCATTCCTCACATCAAAAAGCCTCTGCAGGATCCCTTAAGTCTTTGAGATCAGTGCAAGATCGTCTTCAATTTAGAAAATCTCATCATCCTTCCTCTCCCTCACCAGCTTACCGCAGTAGTCCATAAAAATTAATAACAATATTGGTGACAGCATACATTGCAGTTTCATCCCCGTCGTGATTTCCATCCAAATTGCTATCGTCTATTTGTGTTTTCTAACTACACCACTACTGACATATCTGCTTCTTATCGCCCTTTCAGCGGTATTCAATTATTCCCTCTTTTATAGAATATCAAACGTCTTCTCCAAATCAACTAAAGTCAAACACGCTCTCTTGTTAAAATCAGTTTTTTTTTTAACATAACATTTTCATTTCAAAAATCATGTCAAGAATCGATCCTCCTGGCCTTATTCTCTCCAAAATTTTCTCATACATCTTTTCAACATGTGGCATCAGGACAATTTTTCTATTGTTCTTTCAATCCGTTTTGTCGATATTCTTAAATATATGGCAAAATATCGATTTATTCCAGTCCACGGGTGTTCTCCCATCTCTCCAACAACTGTTCTATTTTCATCATCGGTAACATATATTTTAAAATTAAAATTTAAACCTTTTTTTTTTAAATAAAATTTATCAGATTAAATTAAATTTAAGCAACCTAACATTAAATTTTAGGTTAATATCAGGTTTGTGATATTTAATATAGAAGGCCTCAGCAAGTAGGAAGAAATATTTAGAAGCTCAGAATTATGTGCATATAATTTATAAAAACAAAAGATGAAATTGAATTCCTAAATAATAATAATAATAATAATAATAATAATAATAATAATAATAATAATATACTAATAATAATAATAATAATAGTAATAATACTAATAATAATAATAATAATAATAATAATAATAATAATAATAATAATAATAATAATTATGATAATAATGATAAATAATAAAATAATAATAATAATAATAATAATAATAATAATAATAATAATAATAAATAAAATAATAATAATAATAATAATAATAATAATAATATAGTAATAATAATAATAATAATAATAATAATAATAATAATAATAATAATAATAATATAAAATAATAATAATAATACTAACAATAATATCAATAATAATAATAATGCTAAAAATAATAATAATAATAATATAATAATAATAATAATAATAATAATAATAATAATAATAATAATAATAAATAATAATAATAATAATAAATAATAATAATAATAATAATAATAATAATAATAATAATAATAATAATAATAATAATAATAATAATAATAATAATATAATAATAATAATTAAAATAATAATAATAATAATAATAATAATAATAATAATAATAATAATAATAATAATAATAATAATAATAATAATAATAATAATAATTCAAATTCAAAAAAAAATTTTTTTTTTATTCAGAGGTATAATTACAGGTTATACATTGTTTCAGTAGGTCCTACTCTACTAGATACAATATTTATAATTAGCTGTACATTACTCTGAAAAGGGGCTTCTAAGGGGAAGCACATTGGTTTCCTTTGAACCCCAAAGTTTAGTTGATAAATATTACATCAATATAATTTAATTTCTATTATTATACAAATATGATGCATAAATATAATGAGCAATAATAAATATAGCGATAGCAATAATAATAATATTAACAACAAAAGTTAAATACAACAGTACCCATAATAATATATTAAAGACAATTGTAGTTATAATAGTAGCTAGTAATGGTAACAATAATGAATTAACGACAACAAGAACAATAACAATAGTAATAATAATAATAATAATAATAATAATAATAATAATAATAATAATAATAATTGTAATTATAATTATAATAAATACCATCTCCAGTAGTAATACTAGAAAATAGTTCAGCATTACTGTTAATGTGCGACGTCGCTAGAATTATAGGAATATCTTCTGCATATGTAATAAAAAATAGTAATAATAATACTAACAATAATAGTAATAATGTTAACAATAATAATAATAATAAAAGAAAGGACAGCATTAATAATAACAATACTTATAAAGCAATAATAATAACAATAATAATAACAATATTAAAAGGAATAGTTACAATAGTAACGATAATAATAATAATAAAAATACTAACAATAATAGCTATAATAATAATAATAATAATAATAATAATAATAATAATAATAATAATAATAATAATAATAATAATAATAATAATAATAATAATAATAATAATAATAATAATAATAATAATAATAATAATAATAATAATAAAATAATAATAATATTGAAATGACAATAATAATAATAATAATAATAATAATAATAATAATAATAATAATAATAATAATAATAATAATAATATAGAGGCATGAAGCATGAAAAAGATGGATTTCGTTCCCTCGAAACTCTTTTTGTGTGAGTCCATCTGTTTTTTCAATCCGATTTACGCTACGCTAACCTTCAAACGTTTGATTCGAACTTTTTTCCACTTGGAGTGCAGATCCAATTAGCCACTTTTCTATTTACTTAAAAATATATATACACACATTCTATCTGGATAGCAGGTTTGAGTACCTTCCTTGATTTTATATATATATATATATATATATATATATATATATATATATATATATATATATATATATATATATATATATATATATATATATATATATATATATATATATATATATATATGTAGTGTGCGTATGTGTGTGTGAGTTCGCAATAACTTCTGTGTTCTCGTGTCTCTGTCTCTCGTATCTTCTTTCGTCTTCGCGAAGAATGATCACAACGTTCAAAATCTTTTCTTAATTTTCAGCTTTTCTCCACATTGCTAAATTTTCTCCCTCTGGGTTTTTCCGATCATCTCCATATATTTGCACTTTATGTTTTTCAAGTCTTCCACAAGAAAGTTCTCCATTTAGTAGAACAACATGTTGTCGAACTACTTTATTTTCCCATGAAATCGTTTTCTTGATTCAGTGAGAAAGGTTCCTCGGGAAATAAACAAGGTGATTTTTGTGGCTTGTAGTCGTACATAAATTACATGGTCAACGTGAGTATGTCTTAAAACTAAAATCTCATGTAACTTATATTTTATCATGGATTAGATCAAAATCTATTTATATAACTGTAAAATCTTTTTCCCTTGAAATTGTAATGGTCTTTCTAGTTTCCCCTCCTCACGCTCTTTTTGCCATTTTGCAAACGAATTAAAAGAATAAATGTTTTTCCCTCTTTTAACTATTCCTCTTCTTCTTACGGCATAAATGTTAATTTAAATATTGCTAAAGCCGAACTTTTTATTATCAAACTTTTCATCCAGTTTAACTTTAGGCTATTTTGGAGCTATCCCTCCTCTTCTTTACAATCTCCAACTCATTTATGCCTAATATTGAGATTCTCTAAAGATTTCGCTTCTGTTCTCTCTGAGCTAAACACAAATCGCATCCATTCTGAAGCTCTAATGACTTGTGCTCTTTTAAGCTTGCACTCTGTCTTGGTAAACTTTACCATTCTGCTTCTTACTTTTCTACCTGTTGAAAACTTACGCTCATGTAAAATGTACCAAAAAATGGAGTCCTTTCTTAACCCTCTATCACCCAATAGCTTTCGAAGTTTTCATATTTATCCATAATCGGAAGAATTGGAAATGTCTTAACTCTTCTAATCCAATCTCTGATCGATTGTCAACATGGCTTCAGTAAGGAATGATTTACTGGTGATCTTCTA
>SEYY01010249.1:45000-47500 GCA_009176605.1 Armadillidium nasatum
CTCTTAATATATGGCCCTAATTAACCTCTACTCCTTAATTATGAGAGACTCCGAAATCTTATATTGGATTTTACTCAGACATTTCAACTAATTACCTTTTGAGCAAACATTGTAAACCTTCCCATATGAATTGGTTTATATTTCAGCATTTTTGGTGTGAAGTATTGGATATCAGTATTTTAAAGGTTTTACTATTGTGTAATATCATTATTATATATATATATATATATATATATATATATATATATATATATATATAATATATATAATATATATATATATATATATATATATATATATATATATATATATATATATATATATATATATATATATATATATATATATATATTTTTTTTTTTATTAAAAAGAATAGCTCGGAATGAATGTAGCATAATCAGTTGTTAAATTATATTGAATTAAAAAAAAATATTAAATTAAAATTACTAATTACAAAAGCTTTAATATTAATCAACGTTTCGGCTTCTTTTTATTATTAAATTTATTTTCTGAAGCCATCATCAAGATAACTGCCAAGGATAAAATACAAACATTAAATAAACTGAAAATCTAGAATAAAAAAAAAAAATAAAAAAAAAAATAGACAATAATGACTTTATAGAAATAATAACTGTGACACAATAACCATACAAATCAACACGAACAAGTATATGAACTTTAATGAGGAGAAAAACACAGTAGACACAAGGTAGTAAATAATTGGAATAGTTGGTTGTAGGAGAAGAGAGAAATAAGTATGTGAATACGTACGCATCCACAGACTCGTAAATAAAGAAAGTAGGCACAAAAAAATAAATAGATAAATAAATAAATAAATAAATAATAAATAAAAAAATAAATAAATCAAAAAATAAAAAATAATCTGTGCTAAACAGTATGGAAGCGAGCTCTTGGCGTTCTGATGACAAAGATACATCAAGGAGTAATAGTTTGAAAAAATGATGAATTGAATGATCTTTCTATAATAAAACTAGAACAAGTAAGATAGGGCATGATTGAATATGGGATAAGTTATTTTGTATAATATTGAGAGGGCAGGTCGTAAGGTTATTGTTAAGTTCTGGGTTGTGTTTATGGATGTATAATGATTCAAGGATGCGGAGAGATATTGGGTCTGGATGTGTGTCAAGAATGGCGAAATATTTAGGGAGAGGAAAAGTATGACAAAAGATAGTGTCAGTGCGTATATTTGAGAAAGAGGGAGAGTTGTGCGAAAAGAAATAGCTTTGTGCTGGCATATGGGAGTTCTGAGTAACCTAGTAGTAGAGCCTATATGGCCTTTATTACATAAAGGACAGGTGAATGTATATACTACTGAGGCTAGGAGAAGAGCTGGAAGAGAAGGCTAGTTGCCGAAAAAGGAGGATATTTTGAAAGAAGTATTATATGTAAAATGAAAGTCTATGTGAGGAAAATGTTGGGAGAGAGATTTACTTAGAGTACGTGTGATGTGCATAGTGGAGAAATATATATATATATATATATATATATATATATATATATATATATATATATATATATATATATATATATATATATATATATATATATATATATATATATATATATATATATATATATATATATATATATATATATATATATATATATATATATATATATATATTTTTCTTTACCAATAACCTTACGACCTTCCCTCTCCATATTATACAAAATAACTTTTCCCATATTCAATCATGCCCTATCTTACTTTCTCTAGTTCAATTATAGAAGGATCATTCACTTCATCATTTTTTAAAACAATTACTCCTTTATGCATCTTTATATGGTTTCTATTATTAAAGAACTAAAAAATATATTGAGTGACTAGGGTAGATGGGTAGTTATGAGTGATAAATAAATTTTGAAGGAACTCAAATTCCTCATATAGATTTGGGTACGAAGAAGAAATACCAAAGGCTCTATGCAAAAATGTTAAAATGTTATTAGTCTTTCGAGTTAATGGGGAGGAGCTATAGAAGTTGGTGATAGAGGGTATAAATGCTGGTTTACAGTATACAGAAGTACTGAAGGAGTGAGGAGTGCTAGTGACAAGAATATCTAAAAAGGGGAGAGAGTCATGGTGCTGGTGTTCAATTGTAAACTGTATGTTGGGGTGATGAGTATTAATGTGTGAAAGGAAATTGTTGGCATGTCGTGTGTAAGGGAAAACTCAAAATAATATCATCTACATAGCGTTAATAGAAGGAAAGGGGAGGAACTGTGGATTCGGAAGAAAGATAGGAGGATTCCAGATGGAATATAAAGAAATCTGCAAGTATGGGCCCCAGAGGGGAACCCATGGCCACACCATCTTTCTGTTGGAAGGTGGTATCGTTAAAAATGAAGAAAGTGTCAGAGGTAGCCAGAGATATTAATGTAGAGAAAGTGTTGAGGTCTAAATTATGAAAGAGTGTACGCTGATGAAAGATGTGGCTAGTGAGAAGGTCTATTGTGAGTTGAAGGGGGATGTCTGTGG
>SEYY01010249.1:50000-55000 GCA_009176605.1 Armadillidium nasatum
TTTCAACACTAATTTTGAAGTATAGTGAGAATTTTCTTTCTCCTTTCATTTTAATTAATTTTCTTTTACTGAGAATTTCGATGACTAAAAGTAGATATAAAAGCACGATATTTACTCTTGAAATTTATTGTACAAAACCCTCCTTCCACATTACAGATTCTCACAAGACCAAGCCATAAAATCTTTCAACTCAAAAATTAAATCTTCCTAATAGAAAAGTATGAAACATTTTCCTTAGAGACACATGAATATTGTTTCGCTAATATCACAGAGTAGTAAATTGATTCAAAACTGACCTCATTTACAAGAACAAAATTATCAAATTCAAAGAATAAGCCCAAGCATAACCAGCCAGTCACACATTTGAAAATTCGAAACTGGAACTAAATTTCTGAAAGTTTTTCCCTTTTCCAACCTATAAGAGCTCCTTCACACTATAAAGAAAATGTACACTTAATAATAGTAGCCCTTAACCCTGTCTCATGAGACTAATCAAGAGAGGCGAAATTCAGTTAAAATAAATAAAATGGAAGAGAATTCACAGAAAAGAAGTGGCTAGAGAGAAGGAAGGATTACAATGAAGAAGTGAAGAGTTTAAAATGTCAGTAAACAATTCAAGTAAAGTTATTGTATCTCCTGTGCACCTAGGTGGTGGCATGAGTGGTCATTTTCCTCTAGCACATTCCTATATAATGCCCATAGACAAAATAATGAACACTAACTTCACTTTAAAGTTCTTAAAATACCAGGTAAGAATGCTTTATAAGTATTTTACTTTTATTAAGCTCTATTTTATCATTATTACTGATGGAACTAGAGACCATCAAATACTAGAATAGTATTCCATATGAGAGTAAGTAATTTTCTTGTATTGTTGGCGTAACTTTGAAGAGGAAAAAACTGCGCAATTTGAAAAGATCAAACTTTTTTGACTCCACTTTGACAACATTTGAGTTATGTAGTTTTCAAGATATTTTTTTGTTTTATTTGCTTATGCTTACGTCAATGTTGTTTTAATTTTCAACAGGAACTTTCAAAAGGAAAAATTTGGAAGCATCTTTAAATTTGAAATTTATAGAAATTTGAGTTTCACAAGGATAATATGACTTGAATTGGGAAATTCTCTCCCAAACAGCAAGAAATAAATTATGAGAAAGAAGAAAACAAAAAACAACTCAGGTGTCAAAAAGAATAAACAAGGTAAAAGAATGGAGTGAAAAGTCATCAATTTAGCAACATCTTTAGTTCGACGAGTTAGCTGAGACAGTCGTTCATGAAATGCAAAGATTAAAATAGGAGTTAAGAAGCTTTAATTTCGTGAGCATATAAAATTAATGGAATTTATATTACTTATAGAATAATATATATATATATATATATATATATATATATATATATATATATATATATATATATATATATATATATATATATATATATATATATATATATATATATATATATATATATATATATGCATATATATATATATACCATTGTTGATATTGAAAAGAAATATAAGCAAGTGCGTTTTTCTTCAACCCGCTTTCAAGATTATTGTGTTTGATGCAAAATAGAAGTATTTGAAAGGCGCAATCGTTGCTAACAAGGAGCAATTCTATTGTCCATTCCCTCATCTGAAACCTTTCAGAATAAATAAGGAAATTCTCCATTCATGTTAGAACACTTTCATTGCTTTATATAAACTTGTATGCGTATAATACTTTATATATATATATATATATATATATATATATATATATATATATATATATATATATATATATATATATATATATATATATATATATATATATATATATATATATATATTATATATATATATATATATATATATATATATATATATATATATATATATATATATATATATATTATATATATATATATATATATATATATATATATATATATATATAGTTTTCTAATCTATCCTTTTAACAAGAAGATTTGGAAACACCTTAATTCTTTTAATCTTATCTCTGATCGCCAGTATGGTTTTCGTTAAAAACGCTCTACTGGTGACCTTCTTTCTCTTCATTCTGACTCTTGGTCCTTCTCTCTTCGTGGTTTGGAATGGACCACTATCGTTATTAAATGACGGATAAGACTGTCTATTTTAACGGATTTTAAAATTTTTTCAAATTGAGTTGCTGGTTGGTTTTGATATGATAGGAAAATAATTAGGGTCTATAGGGTGGTCGTTGGTATGACTATTATTTCTGATGCTGAATGGATTCAGAGATGTGAAAAAGTTACTTGTTCTGGCCGAACAGTTTCCTGTGCCCCTCCGTTCCTACCTGAGAGTTAGTCATGCGTACTGCCAATATAGGTGTCCATTACAGTCACCAAATGAATATTTAGAATACTTGTAGGCGACTGAAGAACTGAAGTGAGAAGATAAAGGTTCTTTGCCAGAGAGAAAGGATCCTAGGGAAGAATTTGGGGTGAAAGTAAAAGATGAACTTCATATGGAGAAAATGAAATTGTAAAAGATTAAGGAGGTCTTTTTTTAGATTAGTATGAAATGATCGTAAAAGTGTAGTTTGATAAAAATGGAAGTTTTGGTGCCAACAGGGGAAGAGTTTTGGGGCGGTGAAAATATTTTTCAAAAATCTCTTTAACATAAGAAAGAAGGTTCTAAGTTCGTATTAAAAAAATTTTAACGAAAAAAAGCGGGCTCTTTATGTAATTCTTGATAGTTAGAGTTAAGGGAGAAATCTCTATGAATGAAATAAGGTCTTGATGATGTTGCCCTTGAAACGGTAAAGGATGTATGTGGCTAAACAAATTAGGAGTGAAGCTGGAGAGGATGGATTTGTGATATATGCTTAGGTTGTAGCTGGAAGGATGTTTTGTGATGAGCATGTCTAAGAATGGTAAACTGTTCTCTGATTCTTCTTCTGTAGTGAAACTAATGTTGGGGAGTCGTTCATTCAGAAAATTAAAAAAAGGAGAGAATTAGTGTTTATCATTTAAAAGTACAAAAGTATCATCCACGTATCTTTTATTGTAAGAGGGTTTAATGTTAGATGGTGCTTGTGATAACCAAATAGATTCATAATGTTTTAAGTAAGGGTTAAACAGGATGGCACTAACAAGTGAGCCCATTGGTAGGGAATTAGATTGGTAATACAGTTTTTTATTGAAATATAAATAGGTATCAGAAGTTGCCAGAGTCAAAAGTTCTTAAAATTCAGATTTAGTAAAATTTAGATTGGTGGACTGAGATTGAAAGATGCAGTTAAGAAAGATGTTGATAGATTCGAGGTGAGAATATTAGTGTAAAGGAATTGTATATCGAAATTCGATAGGTAGAGATTGAAGATAGCCAACTTTTGAAATTGTATGAATTTTGTAAAGTGTATTTGTTGATGCTAGAAGGTGTCAAAAAAAGGAACCATGACTTTAGCTATATTATAGTTGTGCAGTATAAGCAGCTAGTATAGGTTTGATAGGGATTTTGAGTTTATGTATTTTAGGGAAACAGTAAAGGCTACCATGAGCCTGGTTTATTAATTCTGGTTTATTAAGCTTTTAATTCTTGAAAAATTTACATAGATGATAAATATTTACCTAAGGAATTTATGTTGGTGTCCACAATACCTAACACTTCCAAGAGATTTTAATATAAGGCTAAGCTTAATGAGAAAGTTAATAATCAAGGTAAATATAAAATTCCACTTAAGGATTGTCCCTTCAGTTTATTTTGAAGAGACCAACTATTTCAAAAGGAGAAAATATGAGCATACCTACGCATTAAAAGAATGTGACCAGGCCTCATCTCTACACAAGAACAAAATGGATTTAGAACACAGAAAAGACATTCCTAGTTATGACTTTGACACCTCCAGCTTCAAATATTAATATTCACAGATGATGGAAACTTTATTTACCAAAAAAAAAAATTTGGCAATATCAGTAGTCTTCATCGATGATTTTATTGTTAAATAATTCAAAAATTCCCAAATTTGTTAAAAATATTAATGAAATGATTAAGTATTTTTATTTTCATATTTCTTTAATATTTTAATATTTTTATTTTATTTTCTTGTAAAAAATCTTGTGTTTAACAACCACCTAATTTTTACCTACATTCTTTTATTCTAAATTATATATATATATATATATATATATATATATATATATATATATATATATATATATATATATATATATATATATATATATATATATATATATATATATATATATATATATATATATATATATATATATATATATATATATATATATATATATATATATATATATATATATATATATATATATATATATATATATATATATATATATATATATATATATATATATATATATATAGTGATGGCATCCGCATCCGCATTTTCGAAAATTCAACATCCGCCACATCCGCATTCGCATCTGCATCGCACTTTCAAAAATTCAACATCCGCACTTCTCCAAAATTAACATCCGCATCCGCATCCGCATCCGCAAATTAGAAAAATGACATCCGATCCATCATAATATATATATATATATATATATATATATATATATATATAATATATATATATATATATATATATATATATATATATATATATATATATATATATATATATATATATATATATGCGAATTGTAGATCAAGAGTGAGGGTGAAGAGAGAACTATCGGATTGGTTTAGCATAGGAGTGGGATTGAGACAGGGGTTTGTAATATCTCCATGTTATTTAATCTATTGATGAATGGTTTACTTAGAAAAAGGGAGAGAGAAGGGAAGAGTATTACGTTGAGAAATATGGAGGGTGAATGTGAAGTGAATGTTTTACTTTTTGCAGATGATGCGGCATGTGTTGGTGGCAGAATCTGGAGAAAAGATGAGAATACTTGTGAGAGAGTTTGAAGGGAAATGTGCAAACACGAGATTGAAATTCAATCCAGCGAAGAATAAAGTTATGAGGATTGGAGGTGGGGATGAGGAAATGTGGAGG
>SEYY01010249.1:57500-60016 GCA_009176605.1 Armadillidium nasatum
TATATATATATATATATATATATTAACAAGAAAACTGGATCATTAAAATTTGTTTGTAAAAACTGAGTTGCAAAAGTGAAATTATTTCGATTTTAAAAATGTTGATGGTCATTAATTCCAAAATTAAGAATAAAATTTATTTTTTTTTTAAATTAGATTTAAAGAAAATATTTCATTTTTATATATAAAATTTTATTATTATTATTATTATTATTATTATTATTATTATTATTATTATTATATATTATTTATTATTATTATTATTATTATTATTATTATTATTATTATTTTTATTTTAAATTATTTTTTTAATTAGATAATTAATTTTTTTTTTTTCCATTTTTTATTTTATGTTAAAATTAAAATTGCTTCACCTTTCTTTTCGTTCTGCTAAGACTTCATTCCATGATTCGAACCAAGGCTTTTGGACAGCGTGCCAGTCATGTTACCATATATGCTATACCAATCAAGAGGAGAGTTCCTTATATTATAATAGGTTAAAAGCTTAAAACCTACTATTTTATCATAATTGATTTCCATATTTTTTATAAAAGAGAGAGAGAGAGAGAGAGAGAGAGAGAGAGAGAGAGAGAGAGAGAGAGAGAGAGAGAGAGAGAGAGAGAGAGAGAGAGACAGAGACAGAGAGAGAGAGAGTCTTCAAAAAAATTGGAAAAAGTTAATTAGATTTTAATCATTAATAGACTTTAAAACACACCTTTAAGTTTAATGTCTAAGTGACAACTTTAAAGAATATAGAGCAGTTTTTCAGCGGGCGGTCCACGGGCCAACATAGGTTCACGAAGCAATTTTACCCTTCCTCAAGCTCACAAAATTTAGATATGAATAAGTTGGATATGATTGCCTTTCATTACTTATAATAATTTTATAATGAACTTCTTAAAAAGAACTTGTACTAGAACTGAGTTTTGGGATTACTAAAACTTTCCAAGAACGAAATAAAAAAAATTAAACAACAAAACATGAACATATTTTAGAATTAACTTGAGATTCAATATTAATAGCGTATTTGGAACAATGATTTTAAATTACTTTAATTAGGAACGAATATCAATGCCTTCATTAAAAATAGTGATGTTGTTACTAATGTTTACAACAACTTATTCGTGATCATAATGTAGAAAAGTTAATGAAGAAAGCATTGTAAAGAATAAGCATAACAGAACAGTCAGTGACAGCAGGAAGGTTGATAGATCGAAAAGTCCTAGACTCTACACACCGAAGAAGATATGTAAGAGTTCAACCAACATTAATATGAGAAAACTTTCCGTCAAGGACTAACGCTAATAACATTCCTTTAAAAACTAACAAACAAGAATGGTGTGAAGAAATTTCGAATAGGGTTCAGAAAAACTTTCCATCAAGGACTAACGCTAATAACATTCCTTTAAAAACAAACAAACAAGAATGGTGTGAAGAAATTTTGAATACTGTTCATAAAACTTAACCTCTTATAAGTTGTTTAAATGTCAAAATGTGATTCTTCCTGGAAAGATCGCTTGAAAAAAAGGTACGCTAACAATATTAAAAGTTGACGAATGTTTGAGTTGGATGTTTTCAGAGATGCTGTATTTATATTAATGATTATGTGGAATTATGCTGGAACTTGAGACTCTGAAAGTAACCATGCTTTCTACGCCGTAATTAGAAATATAAAATAATAATATGGGTCAGCTTCTCTATTACCACCATATTAATATCAAGTATATTTGCTATCAAAAAGGCGTCTTTTTCAAAATGAAGAATAGATTCATCAGTTATATTAGGGAGGTGATGAGGTGACTAACAGAGTTAATTAATTAGAGGGGTGATGAGATGACAGGGTTCATAAATGAAAAGTAGAAAAAAGAGTTGAAATAAGGCAAAATCTTGAGGAACCTTATTGTTGATTAATTAAAGGGAAAAAGGTTGGTAGACTACTGCAGTTGTAGCAAAGGAAACCAGATAGAATGTTGCAGAGAGAAGGATAGATACAGAAAGGACAAATTAAGTAATCAGATATTTGTGCCAGACACTATCGAAAGCTTTCAATTTGTCAAGCGCTTAGAGGAAACAACTTACAAATATGCCAAAATGCCAAATAGTAGCAGTCAGATAACAGTGAAAGAAGAAAATCAGTAAAAATTTTCCTTCCGAAACCCGAAACTGAACTCAGAGATAAGAACAAGAAGCAAAGATAAATTCCTAAATTTTTAAATTATAGATAGATTTAAAACTTTAAAAACATAATTCCAAGAAATTATAATATTAGAAATATTGAGTGAGAGGAAAATGGATAAGGATTATTGGATCAGAAATTGCCTAACGTGGCAATAGAGATAATGGTGAGAACAAAAATGGATATGGTGCCATTAGAAGAAGCGAGAGAATTGAAAGAAGCAGATACAAAGTTAGTGGTGGAATTTTTAGCAAACTTCCTAAAAAAGTGTGAAAGAAGAGCTAGAACGATTATTGCCTATTTTATTTTACAAAGGAAAACAAAGTTTTAATTATCACGA
>SEYY01010250.1:0-7500 GCA_009176605.1 Armadillidium nasatum
TATATATATATATATATATATATATATATATATATATATATATATATATATATATATATATATATATATATATATATATATATATATATATATATATATATATATATATATATATATATATGTATATATATATATATATATATATATATATATATATATATATATATATATATATATATATATATATATATATATATATATATATATATATATATATATATATATATATATATATATATATATATATATATATATATATATATATATATATATAATAACATATATATATGTATATATATGTATATATGTCTATATATATATATACATGTATATATAATATATATAATCAATAATTTTATACAAAAATGTGCAAAAATTAAATGATGAATATTTTATTAAATATTTTAAAAGATTTTTCGTCCTAAAAGCTCACGTTTTCTTTAATATATTAAAGTTTATTTGCACTTAGAAAAATTTGCATTATATTATCAGGAAAGTGTACACCAAATCAAATCCAGTTTTAAAAGGGTAAATAAAAATAATAATAATAACAATAATAATAATAATAATAATAATAATAATAATAATAATAATAATAATAATAATAATAATAATAATAATAATAATAATAATAATAATAATAATAATAATAATAATAATAGTATAATAATAATGTAATATATAATAATAATAATAATAATAATAATAATAATATAATAATAATAATAATAATAATAATAATAATAATAATAATAATAATAATAATAATAATAATAAATAATATTAATAATAATAATAATAATTTTAATAATTAATAATAATTTAATAAATAATATAATAATATAATAATAATAATAAATAATAAATATAATGATAGTAATTTTAATAATAATAATAATAATAATAATAATAATAATAATAATAATAATAATAATAATAATAATAATAATAATAATAATATTAGTAGCAGAGATTCTAGAATTTAATTTCGATACTATTCGAAGTAGAAATAACTTTATAATAATTTGTATTTTTGATAAAACTTACAATGAAAATCTTATTACTTTAAATGAGTATTTTAAAAGACTTAAAATTATGCATAACAAAACTAGGAACTTTCGGTATAAATTTCTTCGGGGTAGTCAGGCACACAGAGAATTAAAATTTCTTCAATTTTGATGAAATATGACTGCCTGAGTGAAGTTGAAGAAATTTGTTTCTTTGAATGAAGAACAATTTTTTTTTTTTTTTTTTTTTTTTTTTTTTTTTTTTTTTTTTAAGAAATTCAATCAAAATGTTAGAGCAAAAATTTTCACCAATAATTTCATCAGATTTTTAATTAATTAGAAATTTTTCTCTATATCCGTTAAAACGAAGAAAATATCTTCTCGTGTTCAAATTGAATTCTTCCCGCATTTTAAGATTGAAGACATATTTCTCGGTTAATTAATGAAAAAAACAGTCCTTGTCTGACAGTCTTCTTCAATCTCGCTCCTCCACCATTCAGATCATGAAATGAAATCATAAATTTTTGAAATCTGTTTTAACTTTTAACGTTGGCGAAGTACGAAATTTCATCCGTTGAAGAAAATTTTGATGAAAATTGTTCGCCACAAAAGTGACAATATTTGAAGAAATAAAATTTCTTCATAAGGCGAAGCTTTGATTCATTGTGCACTTGACATGTGGAATAGTATTTAAAAATTCTGAGTTTGAAAGTCTTTGTAAAAGAAAACTAGAATTATAGAATTCTTCTACGTAATATATATATATCAGATATATCCAAACATGATTTATAGCAGAATCCTAAATTTTTGGTAAAATTATTTCTAAATAATTTCAATAACGGCTAGGAGAATATTTCCTTTTATAATTCCCCACCAATACAGAATCACTTAATAAGTTACTAAATATATGAACTAAAGGACAAACTCTTGTCTTTTGGTTGCAATAATTTCGCTGCTACGTTAAGACATTCTATACTTTACACACCGTCAATTGTAGAACCAGATATTTAAACTCAGTGTCAATGCTAGTTAAAGTCAGTGAGATTCTGAAAATATGTAGGAAAACATAAAAAGAATACATATTTTCAATGTCATTATCACTAACTAACCAAAGGGAAGTCAAAACTTTAAATTTAAGTTTAAAACTTTAACTTTTTTTCAAATAGAAAATGTTGAGATAGTATATTAGGATATTTAATGAACAAAGTATTAAAGTATTCATTTTGAATGTAGTGGTACTACGTAATTGACAAAATAGATGTAGTTTGAAAAAAAAAAAAATTTTCTTACATTAGGTTGGGAGTCTTAATTCTTCTAGACTGTAGATCAAAAAGGGTTGCATGATGTTAGAACTAAGGAGGTTAGGTGTAGTGACATTTATTGAACCAATTTTAACATTGAAAATTATCTCCAAATATATCTCGACAAAAATAAGAACAAATCAGTTTTAATTAATAATTTACACTAATAAATGATAGTGTAACTCTACTATTCACAAAGTATCCTTAAGCTAATAAAAAGTAGATTACATCTAATATTCATTGTTAACAAATAAATAAAGGAATCTACTGTATTTGCTAAATAAAGATTGAATTCATCTATTATTTCTTATAAAATCTTTGTAGACCATCCTGTGAGACTCAGTGAGAGCGCCTTCATGGAATGTCAAAGACACTGCATGAAATACGATGAATGTAAATCATTCGTCGTTAATCTCTTGGGACGTAAATGCGTCATCACCCACTACGACAGGTGTCAGGAACCTTCAGTTTTCCTAAGAGCAAGATCAGGTAATACTACTACTACTATTACTACTACTACTACTAATAATAATAATAATAATAATGAAAATTATTTTGGAAACTTAATTTAAATTTGTTAATGTTAAAAATACTTACAAACTAAAATTTAATTTTATTAAAAAACAACATTTCTAAACTACTACTTCTACAACTAATACTACTATTACTACTACTACTACTGATAATAATAATAATAATAATAATAATGAACAATTTTATAAGGTTATTTTTTCCTTCAGTCTCTAGCTCATCATTACTGCCAAGAGAAAATTCATTACATCAATTACATTTAAAAAAAAAATTCTATCATAATTTTCGAATTTCAATAACAAATACAGTGACAATTGAATTCATTATTTGTTAGCATGTTTATTGACTTGTTTTCCGGATCAGGCAAACCATAGCTTTAAATGGCCATTAGCTACTTCCTATCGTCATTAATTTTCTCGACTAGTAATTCTATAGGTCAAAAATATAGGCAGATGATAAAACGAGCATAATATAGTTAGAAATTGATCGTCTAAAAGCATATTGCTTGAGAACCGTTTCACATCAGAAGCTTATTTCCAATCTTACACCAACATAAATAAAAGTCTTACGAAATTCAATAAGGAAGTATTAACACCATGTTATTGAGGTTTGTACTGAAATTCTAAATGTAACCTCATCTTGAAAGAACGGTCACGAAGGTAATGTAACCTTTGTGCTACGGGACAGAATTCAGGCACTGTATTCTGAGATAAATTTTTTTTTATGAAATTGAAACTGTAAATAAATGAAAAAAAGCATGAGCTTCTGTATATAATATATATATATATATATATATATATATATATATATATATATATATATATATATATATATATATATATATATATATATATATATATATATATATATATATATATATATATAATATTTTATTTTATTTTTCCATTCATCTTTCTCCCTCTCGTGGGATTGAACTCATTGCATTTCGCTCACATTCTATCTCCCTTCCCCTCTTCACCACTGCTCTCCATCTCATTCTGTCCTCCGCAACTCTCCTACCCTCGTACACATTCAAATCTCTCCCCCCAAAATCTCCCTTACCCCATCCAACCACCTTCACCTCGGCCTTTCCCTCCCTATTCCTCCATCTACCTCGGATCTCATCACTCTACCCACCATCCTATTCTCATCCATTCTACGCATATGCATAAACCACCATAATACACCCTCTTCCACTCTACCCACTATTCCCCTCCTCCATCCACACATCTCCCTTATTCTTTTGTTTCTGATTCTATCTACTCTCCTTAACCCTTATATAGCCCTCAATCCTTTCATTTCAAAAACTTCTAATCTTTTCCTAATCTGAGCATTCAGCATCCATGTTTCACACTCATACCATACAGATGGTAGATACATACTCTCAAACATTCTTACCTTTATTTCCTTCGGTATTCTCCTTCAATCCCTCCATCACTTTCATTCCCTCCATCTCTCTATTCTTTATTTCTCCTTCCTTCTTCCCTTTTCCTTTCACCAGCATTCCCAGATATTTAAACTCTTCTACCTTCCCAAATTTCTCTCCCCCTACCTCGACATCCCCCATTCTTAGCCTCATACTGACTCATCCCTGCCCCCATCCTCATAACTTTACTCTTTGTTGGATTTACCCTCAATTCCTTAAACACACATTCTCTCACAAACTCCTTCACCAACATTCTCAGCTTATCTCCAGATTCCGAAACTAACACCACATCATCCACAAACAACAAGATATTACCTCCCATTCATCCTCTACATTTTACTTCCCTTCTCTTCACTTTCCTCTCCATCCTCCTAACAACACCATCTATTAACATATTAAACAACCACAGCGACATAACACAGCCTTGACTCTGTCCAACTTCACATGTTAAACCATTCTTTCAGTACCCTCCTCACACTAACCTTCGCTCTGCAGTTCTCATAAAATGATTTAATTCCATTCAATAATCTACTTCTCACTCCCCCCCTCCCTCCCTTAGCACCTAAAACAGCCTCATCTTACAAACTCTATCATACGCCTTCTCCAAATCCAAAAAGCATGTACATACCCCACTCTATCTTCCCCACGTAATTTCTCACCAATCATTCTCATTGTATACACCTGATCCATACACTCTCTACCCTCTCTAAAACCTCCCTGTTCTTCTTCCACTTGTCAATTCTTTCACTTTCGATACTAAAACTCTCTCATAAATTTTAACTACTACACTCAACAAACTTATCCCTCCATAACTCCCCCCCCCCCAAGGACGAATGGTCAGGAATTGTCTAGAAATATTATACCATCTCTTCTATCCGGCTGTGTGACATTCATAGCTATGTTTGTAATTAACCCCATGAAGGATAAGAACTTCCGGAACGAGACTTGTCGGATATGCCACAATCGTCATCTTTAAACTTTTTAAACCACAGCTGACATGTTCGAGCTTTCACTGCATCCGGATGCGCTTCACAAATGTTGTTCATTGCTTCTGTACCAGCACTTTTCTTTCGAAAATTATACAGTAAGCAATAGCGAATATGTTGTTTCCTAAAGTTCTTATTCTTCATGGGGTTAATTACCGAAATGATACAAAGCCGAATAGAAGGAATGGTATATTAGTTCTAGACAATTCCCGATCATTCTACCTTGGATTTTGATTTTGACGTCATGTGAATCCCTTTTTTCTTAGTATAGAAAAACCAATTACATTCCGATATATAATATATATATATATATATATATATATATATATATATATATATATATATATATATATATATATATATATATATATATATATATATATTTTTTTTTTTTTTTTTTCAGGATTCACCACCTTTGAAATTAGAGAAAAACTTATGACAGAAGAAGATCTTTTGACATGTTTCGACAAGTGTTTGAAAAATCCCCAAAAAGCTTGCAAAGAGTGCGGTCGAATTCATTGTAGTGGCAAAGTGTGTGAAATTTGTCAAAAAACGTGCTGGGAAGTTGGAAATGTGACAGGAGATACGTTATTTTGGATCGATCTTGCAACAGACAAATATACTTATTGTGAAAATAAATATCAAAGAATATTCACTAAGAGTACCTTCTACAAATATAATTATTTATTTAAAGATGAAGTTTGGCTGAGAGTGGATGTGTTATTCAGCAATGGGGAAATTAGAACATCGATATTTTCGTTTATAAAGGCAAATGAAGGTACGAATATAATAGCAGTGGGAGCGTACAGTAGTGGAAATGCTGGTAACTCGTGGGGAGCTCCTTTTGAAAGAAATCTATTCTCATTTCCTGAATCTAACTGTTTCCCTTTCTTCAACGATACTGAAGACTGTAACGTTCCACAGCTTCCAACTTACGAAAAACAGATTGAAAATGGAACTCTACCTGAAAATGTGAAAAGAGGTTACAAATGGAGTCCATGTGGAGAACAATTTGCCTCCTGACGTCTATGCCATGAACGTGACATTCTTCATCACACCAAAGACCATGAAGGAAGCAGAAATAAAGACAGAGTTTCCAAATGAACAATGCCCTGCATAACCGTAAGGATGCTTATGGGCTTCAAAGATACCACTTGAAAATTTAAATATAATTTAAAACATTTTAAAGTTCTCATCAACCAACATCCAGGAGTAACAGCTGTTACAATGTTGGTCATAAAAATTATATATTTTTACTCTGTAACTAAAATAAGAAAAGCAATTTCAAAAATTTAAGTTTTAAAACGTTTTCGCAATCTAAAAAAAAAATAAATAAATAAATATATAAATAAATAAATAAATAAATAAATATTTCAGACCAAGTTTACAAACACACTCTGGTTTACTTCATGTTTTTCAATATTAATATTACGAAAAGGAAAAAACTCATCAGAAAATTTTATTAAAAAAAAAAAAAAATAATAAAAATAAAAATCCAAAAATCAAGAATTAAAAAGACAAAGCAAAAATTCAAATTTAATTCATGACGAGTATGTTCAATAATTTAATAAAAATTCTAATTTCATTATTAAATGGCTGAATTCTCGTAAAATATATAGGCAATGTATGTATTTAATTCATCATAGGTTAGTATGATGTTTCCTTTTATTAACACAAGGAAAGAATTTGAGCAAATGAAGAATCAGTCGATCACCTTCGAAGAAGAAAAAGAAGAATGAGACGTCTCTAACATTATTCATAAGATGAGATGTTTGTGTGCTATTTTAATTATTACTTTTTATAAATGCGCTTAGTTTTAAAGTATTTTCTTCGTTTCTTTCTCTTTCAGACTCTCTTTCTCTTGTTTTCTCTCTCTTTGTCTCTCTCTCTCTCTCTTTCTCTCTCTTCCAGTCTTTGTGTTTACTCATGAGATATTTGTGTCTATTTTAATTATTATTTATTATAGATGTGCTTAGTTTTAAAGTATTATCTTCGTCTCTTTCTCTCTATATCTCTCATACTCTCTTTCTCTCTCTTTATCTCTCTCTCTCTCTCTCTCTCTTTCTCTCTCTTCCAGTCTTTGTGTTTACTCATAAAATGAAATATTTGTGTGCTATTTTAATTATTTTTTATTATAGATGTGCTTAGTTTTAAAGTATTATCTTCGTCTCTTTCTCTCTATCTCTCAGACTATCTTTCTCTCTTTCTCTTGTTTTCTCTCTCTTTATCTATCTCTCTCTCTCTCTTTC
>SEYY01010250.1:15000-22500 GCA_009176605.1 Armadillidium nasatum
GATATTTTCATATCCATACTGGTAAGGCTTTCTAGTTAAGGTTAGAAAGCACTTTAAATAGAAGATGCATGTCTATAGTTAATTCTTGTGATAAAGGGTCTTGACTATGGTTGGACTAGTCCTGCAATATTCTTCGTCACACCCCCACCAGAAGGTCATGCACCAGTGCACCAGCACTGCGCCTCACCTCACCCCATCACATGATAACGGTGCATCAGCAGACACTATAAATGACCGATTATTGAACTCTTGACTTACTTCTTTATTTCAGCCTTTCTATCTATGAAAATTATTTTGCTTCATTGCTTCATACTGACAACTAGGAATTTGGTTTGAGGGGAAACAATTTTCCGCAACCTCAGCGTACCAACACGCTAAAATTGTGCACTGTGTGCTCTCTACCACACCGAATGGGTGAGACGGACAACTTTTTCCTTACACAATTTAACAGCTCTTGTTATAAACCTTTTCTCTCAATCCTTTGACCCTTCGAGTGAAATCTTCAATAACGGTCTTTAAATTTTCTGTTTTGATGTGGATAAACAATTCAGGTTCAGGTGAATAGATATTTGACTGCGTGATAAATCGAAATGAAAACAGGGTTAGCTTCTAAATTAAATATATTTTCAGCCATAAACATTTTATTCAATTGATTTTGACTTAAACATTTAAGATGAGGAACATTACTTAGAAATCTGAAGTATTCATTCGCCTATTACTCTTGCTAGCCTTTGCTTGCTTCATGATTCTAATTGGCTAATTCTTAATACGATAAACACACTCACTAAAAGAAAGTGTAGTAATTTTTTGGACTCCTCTACCGATTTCTAATAGAACAGAAATATCAACTTCTAATAAAGCGCAAATATTTCTTCTCTTTTCAGTTAGCAAAAAACCAACTATAAAAACTAATTAATTCCGCTTTTTTTCCTTTTAATTTCACTATAAATATTTATGAACTATTTTCTTCTCTCCTTTTCTTCCTACGTATCCTAAATCTTAACCTCTTATTTAAATATAACAGAATTTATTGCACCTTCACAACTTTGAATGGTAAGTCAAGTAACATAATTCTTTCCCAAGAACCTTTTTTACAAAGGTTATGCAAACTTATACAAATTTCCAAAACTTTAAGCAATATTTATCCTCATATATATATATATATATATATATATATATATATATATATATATATATATATATATATATATATATATATATATATATATATATATATATATATATATATATATATATATATATATATAATATACTTTTTAAATGCACTAACTGCTCGTGCATGGATAAAATATTTTGAATTTTCAAGTATGCTTCTATGGGAATCGAAACCATCGACCTCTTGGATGGTAAGCAAGAGCTTCACTAACCGAGCCAAGACAGTACAAAAGAGGAGCCGCGTTAGGAAGTCTCAAGAAATACTTATCAAGCAGACTCCCGAACGGGCCCCTCCCGACTGCACTCTGACACGAGGTAACGAAAGAGGGATAGAACCTTGACCTCGTTACCCCGTGTCAGAGTGCAGTCGGGAGGGGCCCGTCCGGGAGTCTGCTTGATAAGTATTTCTTGAGACTTCCCAGCGCGGCTTCTCTTTTGTACTGTCTTGGCTCGGTTAGTAACGCTCTTGCTTACCATCCAAGAGGTCGATGATTCGATTCCCAGTAAAGCAGACTTAAAAATTCAAAATATTTTGATGCACGAGCAGTTAGTGCATTTAAAAAGATTTGATATATTTATTATATTAGTCTGCGAAAGAGGGATAGAACCTTTACCTCGTTACCCCGTGTCAGAGTGCAGTCGGGAGGGGCCCGTTCGGGAGTCTGCTTGATAAGTATTTCTTGAGACTTCCCAGCGCGGCTCCTCTTTTGTACTGTCTTGGTTCGGTTAGTAACTCTCTTGCTTATCCATCCAAGAGGTCGATGGTTCGATTCCCAGTAAGCAGAACTTAAAATTTCAATATATATAATATATAATATATATATATATATATATATATATATATATATATATATATATATATATATATATATATATATATATATATATATATATATATATATATATATATATATATATATATATATATATATATATATATATATATATATATATAGTGAATGTAGATGATCAAAAAAATCGCATTTAAAGAATGTTTTCGACATTGTTTCAACAACGAAAAATGCACAACATTCGTTGTCGATGAAAGGAAAAAACTTTGTTTTTTTAATTAACAAGCTTCGACAGATGCAAAGATCATTCAACTTTTCTGAGGAGATTTGAAGGTAAAAAAAAAAAACTCTTTTTTTAGTTTTTTTATTATATAATAATATTAAAAATAAAATTAAAAGAATGAAAAAAAACTTTAAGAATAAAACAGTAATCAAAAGATCAAGAGATTATATTTAATTAGTGGAAAATTTATGTTTTTTTTTTTTAAGAGGTCTTTTTTTTTTGGGGGGGGGAAAGTTTATTAAATCAAAGAAATTCGATATGATCAGGACCGCCATATTGAAATCGGGATTCGAATTTGAAATCGTGGAATCAGTGGATAAGAATTGGAATCCGAAACCAGGTATAATTTGATGCATTGGAAATTGGAATAGGAATTGAAATTTAAATTGGAATCAGACTTGGAGTAAGAATCAAAATTCGATTTGGGATCAGAATTGAAATTGGAATTGTAATCGGAATTGAAATTGGAACTGGAATTGGAATAGGAATCTGAATAGGAAATGGAATGAGAAAAAGAATTATAACTGGAATTGGGATCGAAATGAAATGGAATAAAAGAAAGAATTGAAATCAGAATTGGAATAGGAATCAGAATTGGAATAGGAATCGGAATTGAAACTGGATCCGTAATTAGAATAAAATCTGAATGAGAATTAAAATTGGAATTAGAATTGGAACTGAAATCGGAGTAGGAATTGAGAATTGGAATCGAAATTGGAATATGATTTGGAATCAGAACCTAAATAAGAATTGGAATGGGAATGAGATATCCAAAATAGTCTGAATCCGAATTGGAACCAAAATCCAATTACCTTGAAAAATATTCCAGTCTTTCTTATTATATTTAACCAAACCTTCTTTTATTAATTAAAAATGCAACATTAAAAGTTAATGAATTTATTCACTATAAATTACTTATTAAATAGGATGTTTTTTTTTTATTTTTATTTTTATTTTTTATTTTTTATTTTATTTTTTATTTTTTTATTTTTTTGAAAATTTTTTTTAATTTTTTTTTTTTTATATATATATATATATATATATATATATATATATATATATATATATATATATATATATATATATATATATATATATATATATATATATATATATATATATATATATATATATATATATATATATATATATATATATATATATATATATATATATATATATATATATATATATATATATATATATATATATATATATATATATATATATATATATATATATATATATATATATATATATATATATATATATATATATATATATATATATATATATATATATATATATATATATATATATATATATATATATATATATATATATATATATATATATATATATATATATATATATATATATATATATATATATATATATATATATATATATATATATATATATATATATATATATATATATATATATATATATATATATATCTGCAAAAATTGTCCCAATGGTAAAAAGTGGCAAATATGTCACAGTAAAATTTTCAATAGGAAAAAAAGACATGTTAAGCATAAGAAAGTCGCTTCACCGATTTATTTTCCTAATAGGAAAATAACTGAAAAAATTTGTTGTAACATTTTTGCCACTTGTCCCAACGATTCGTTAGGACAATTTTTGCTGTGTAGATATACAAACTCTATTTTCATTTAATATATTACACCCTTCGTAATAACGTTTTTAAAGTAATTTTAACAGGTTTCATAACATATGAAATGAGAGATAGAATAGATGATGGTCGTTCGATTCAAACTTGTTTCCAAGAGTGTCTCCTTAACAATGCTACGTCCTGCGAAGACTGTGGACTTATCTACTGCAGCGGATATCAGTGCGAATCATTGCATAAAAGGCTTGCTGGGAAATTCCTTTAATTCAAAACGAAACTTACTTTTGGGTTACCCTTAATCAAACGAGGGGTACCTACTGTGACAAAGAATGGCAGTTGGTTATGAATTCTGGAAAACTTAATGTTTGGGGACATTTATTCCAAAAAGATCTCTGGCTGAGAATGGAAGTAATACTCAGTAAAAAGAAGAAAAAGGTATCCTATTTCAAAGGATTTAAGGAGTCTCGAGAGAAAATTAATGTAGGAGATTACATCGGAGGAGATGCCGGAAATTCTTGGAACGCTCCTTTTAAACTAAAAAGTTTAACTAAAGTTGAGAAGACAAACTGCTACATCTTCTTTGACGACTCAAACGATTGTCATGTCAAACAAATTGAATCTTACGAAGAACAGAAAAATAGAGGTATTCCAGATGACAAAATCAAGCGGGGATTTATTTGGGAGATTTGTCAAGAAGATTTCGACGGAAACGTTTATGTGAAAGAGATTTTATTTTACGTTGTGAAAGAGATTTTATTTTGCGTTGTGAAAGAGATTTTATTTTACGTTGTGAAAGAGATTTTATTTTGCGTTGTGAAAGAGATTTTATTTTGCGTTGTGAAAGAGATTTTATTTTACGTTGTGAAAGAGATTTTATTTTACGTTGTGAAAGAGATTTTATTTTGCGTTGTGAAAGAGATTTTATTTTGCGTTGTGAAAGAGATTTTATTTTACGTTGTGAAAGAGATTTTATTTTACGTTGTGAAAGAGATTTTATTTTGCGTTGTGAAAGAGATTTTATTTTGCGTTGTGAAAGAGATTTTATTTTACGTTGTGAAAGAGATTTTATTTTGCGTTGTGAAAGAGATTTTATTTTACGTTGTGAAAGAGATTTTATTTTACGTTGTGAAAGAGATTTTATTTTACGTTGTGAAAGAGATTTTATTTTGCGTTGTGAAAGAGATTTTATTTTACGTAACACCTCAGCAAAACATAACTCAATCAGAAATAGAAGCCAAGCATTCTAAACTTAGTTGCTAAAAGAATTTGGCCTTACAAAAGATGATAAAACTGTAAAATCAAGTAATATATATATATATATATATATATATATATATATATATATATATATATATATATATATATATATATATATATATATATATATATATATATATATATATATATATATATATATATATATATATATATATATATATATATATATATATATATATATATATATATATATATATATATATATATATATATATATATATATATATATATATATATATATATATATATATATATATATATATATATATATATATATATATATATATATATATATATATATATATATATATATATATATATATATATATATATATATATATATATATATATATATATATATATATATATATATATATATATATATATATATATATATATATATATATATATATATATATATATATATATATATATATTATATACATGAATATTGGAAGGCCACTAACTTTTATATAATCACCTATGATCAATTTTATTATCTTTTTTTAATTATTTATGAGTTCATTTATTTTTAATTAATAATTAATGGCTTTTTTCTGACCTACTCGATATACTTAATAAAGTTATTAACCCAAAAAAGGCGATGTTTTTAAAGCGTATTTTTTTTTAATTTATTTATTTATTTTTATTTTTTTTGCCTCCTTTCCCATGAATTAGTGGTAAAACCCAAAAACATTATAAAAGATAATACCAATAATCCACACTCAAAAATGGAGCTTATTTTAGAGTATTTATGACTCATTTTGGAATTTTTCTTGTGTGTGGGTAAAAAAGGCTTTTGAAAATGAATGGGTAAGACGCCCCCACACAGTAGGAAACCCCTTTCCTTTTTATAATTTGAACGTCTACCGTGGCTTAAACGGTAGAGTGATTGATTCTCGTGCAATGAGAACCCCGGTTCGATCCCACTTAAGTATCCCAGGAATCTTAAAAAAAAAAAAAAAAAAAAAAAAAGTAAAGGAAAGGATAGCATATATTTTAGAAAAAAATTTCAGTTGAGTTTTTTGCTTTGATAATTTAAGAGACAAAAATATTTGTTTTTCCTTTTTTAAATATATTTAGTTCTTTTTTTTATTTTTATTTAATATAAATGTTAGTTCTTATAATATTACTTTAATTGAATTACTTAAATTTTACGACTTCAATTTTATAGATAAACTTAATTACTGTGAAATCTTATTTTGTTATATATATATATATATATATATATATATATATATATATATATATATATATATATATATATATATATATATATATATATATATATATATATATATATATATATATATATATATATATATATATATATATATATATATATATATATATATATATATATATATATATATATATATATATATATATATATATATATATATATATATAATAGATAATATAACCGTGTTGTATTTTAAATCAATAAAACACAAAGGAATAAAACATTTAATAAAACTGGGCAAGTCTTTCGAGAAAACACGTTTCTCATTCATTCACTAATACTAAAAATACTGAAAAGACAAAAATAATATAGAAAAAAGATTGGAAAAAAAAAACTTCTATTGTACCTATAAGATCAGAAAAGAAGAAATCGAAAAAAGAAAAATCAATAAATAAAAGTAAATTAGTTAATTAGAAACATTAAAATATTAAATTAATTAAAGTACTATACAAACATAAAAATATACAGATACTAAGTTATTTTATTAAGACTTTTAACAAATTTGGAAATTTTTGAATTATATAATAATAAAAGATTAGTAAAATCATCGGTGAGGTTGCTCTGAAGACTATTGAAATTGTGAACATTTTTAATGAAGAAAGCCTCTATCATCTGTCTTTTTAATAAAGAAAGCCTCCATCATCTGTCTTTTTAATGAAGAAAGCCTCCATCATCTGTCCTTTTAATGAAGAAAGCCTCCATCATCTGTCTTTTGTTAATATCTGAAACTGGAGATATCAAATTCATACTAGGGACGTCTATTCTGCGTTCTAATTCCACTCTGTGTTTGTGTAGAGATGAAGCCTGGTACCCCATTTTTAATGAATATATATGCATAGTCGTTGGTCTCTCCAATATAAACTGAGGAACAATCTTTACCTGGTATTTTATAGACGCCTTGATTAATATCTTTTTCATTATGTTTAATTCTACATAAATATTTCTTTGGTAGTGTTAGGTATTGTGGGCACCAGCATAAATTCCTTTGATACATTTTCCTTAATTCTATCTATCTTGCCGGGTATTTTTTGTTATAATTTGTTTTCGGTAACAGGAGAAAATGTGGGAGCGTAAAACTTCTTTGCAGCTGTCAAGG
>SEYY01010250.1:32500-35000 GCA_009176605.1 Armadillidium nasatum
TATATATATATATATATATATATATATATATATATATATATATATATATATATATATATATAATATATATATATATATATATATATATATATATATATATATATATATATATATATATATATATATATATATATATATATATATATATATATATATATATATATATATATATATATATATATATATATATATATATATATATATATATATATATATATATATATATATATATATATATATAATATATATCATTAATCTCAAAAATGAGTAAAGACGCAGAAGAGTTTCAATTTTATTTTCAAACAAGAGATGAGGTGTGCTAAAATAATAGTAATGGCAAAGTTTTTGGGTCCTAGGTTCGTTTACAAGGTCCAAAAATGGTTGAACATAAAAAATGGCCCAAAATATGTTCCATACTTTGTTGAAAAGAATAGTCCAAAAACAGTTGCCTCTTTTCGAAGTAATTTTAACCAAATAACACTGAAATCCTTACCAAGATTTGAAACAATTTCTTGTATTTAAGCCTAAACGCTTTACAGAATCCAACTTAGCACGAGCTGTCGACAAAACCCGAAGTAACTTGACTGTTTCAAACAAACCCAAATAAATTTTCACTCCGTTACATTATCCCTTCTACCACCCTCTCCCCCTCCCCCTCCACGCATCTAAAGTTTCTGAAAGTACTTTAATTAACTTTCGAAAACTTAACCAAATACAGTCTTCCTGACAGTCTAAAGAAACTCAAATAATTTTTTTCCTTCATTATAAACACTTTACATTCTCTTAATAATAATACATTAGAAATAGTAATCAATATTCTCTAAAAAACAATTTCAAAGTGGAATCCTTTATTTATGAAAAAAAATGCATCTTTAAGACTTATGTTTTCTAATATATAGACCTTTATACTCTAAAATTCTTTTCTGAACATGCTTTATGGTTTTTACTCCCCCTGACGATCTTGTTCGTACTCTAGGAAGAAATGGTGGTGTTCCTTTGTCGTTCTTCTACGTTCTACGGTCTTCTTTTTTCGGTATTGCATTCTGTAGAGGATCAATGAAGAGTTGAGCCATTTTCTAATTTCAATATGTTTAGACCCACTCTTCATTTTTCTACTGTACCTAAACAAAAAATATGTCGACAACTTCCGTATACAGGATTACTTACATCTCAACTTAATAGAAATATATTTACTATATTTGAAGCTACATTCCCACAATACCATTTTATTCTTATAAATTATAACTCCCTCTCAATTCATACTTTCTTAAAACACAAGGAATCTATCTCTCCCAGTGTTTCTCAGATCAAATATTTATTTAAGGATGTCAGATATAATGCGGGGTACGTAGGCCAAACTGGTCAACAATTATAGATGAGGATTGATAAGCATATAGGAGTTTAATTTAGAACGGACCTTCTTCTTTGCTCTCCTGAACACTCTGCAATAAAAGACCATGGAGATACCTACCCTTTTAATTCTTCTAATTTCTCTATCCTTCAACATTCGTCTTCTCTTCTTGATCGTAGAATATTGGAGTCTTTATATATAAAAACTCATTGTCCATCCTAAATGAACAAGCTTCTTCTATTGGTCTTTTCGCTCAATTGATGTAATCCTTTTTCCTAAAATAGTCCTGCTTTTTTTTATTACTTCTTTGGTGTTGCAAAATTTCGTTTTTAGTCATGCTTTTTTTTATGCCATTTTCATATGAATATTATTACTATTTTTATTATTTTATTGTAATAGTTTTTATTTTAAATATTTTATATATAGTTAATGAATTTATATTTTGATTGTATTTTAAAACAGAAATTTGTAAAATTTAGAATTGTGCTGAAGACGGACCGAGATAAGGTTTGAAACGTTCAGTGTATTAAATGAGTATGTGGAAAGCCTTAAACCTTTCTATATTATATATATATATATATATATATATATATATATATATATATATATATATATATATATATATATATATATATATATATATATATATATATATATATATATATATATATATATATATATATATATATATATATATATATATATATATATATATATATATATATATATATATATATATATATATATATATATATATATATATATAATATATATATATATATATATATATATATATATTATATACGATGGATCGGATGTCATATTTTCTCACTTGAGGATGCAGATATTGATACATAATTTTCGTTAGGAGGGATGCGGATGTTAATTTTTGATAACGATTCTACGGGGATGCGGATATCATCATATACTATATATATATATATATATATATATATATATATATATTATATATATATATATATATATATATATATATATATATATATATATATATATATATATCGTATATATATATATATATATATATATATATATATATATATATATATATATATATATATATATATATATATATATATATATATATATATATATATATATATATATATATATATATATATATATATA
>SEYY01010250.1:37500-40000 GCA_009176605.1 Armadillidium nasatum
TTTGAATTTGAATTATTTTTCACACAAGCACTTATTAAGGGTTGAATAAATTTAGGGAAATTGTTTGTTTTTTTAAAGTGTAAAATTGTTTGAGTATTCCAACGTAAAAATCATTATTATTATTATTATTATTATTATTATTATTATTATTATTATTATTATTATTATTATTATTATTATTATTAGTTGTAGTAATAGTATTATAGTTATTACTATTATTATATTATTATTATTATTATTGTATTATTATATTATTTATATATTATTATTATTATTTATTATTATTATTATTATTATTATTATTATTATTATTATTATTATTATTATTATTATTATTATTATTATTGTTATTATTATTATCATCATTATTGTTGTTATTATTGTTAATTATTATAATAAATTACTATTGTTTCCCTTTTTATTATTATTCCCAAAGACTTTCCAAATTGTCATAAAATTCCGTTCATTCGCAATATACTGTCGATTCTGCCAATCTTAATTAGTATAGGATTGTGATATAGACACACTAAACTCTAAAGTAAACAATTAACTTAAAACATATAACATGTGTAGAGAGGCAAAAAGACTTTCCCTTTGCATATATAAAACACATAATCTAGTAAAAGAAATTTTTTAACAAACTTCGGAGCTTAATGTAAAAAGTTAAAGAAGTAATAGTTAAACGGTCAACCTTTGCAGATATTAGATATTATCTTAGACTATAAATTCGCTTTCAAAGTACACATCAAAAGTCTTGTTAGCAATAAATCTTTCGCAAATTATGCATTCCTAAAGATTAGGAAATTGTTAAAGGTATATCATCTCTCTTACAGTCTTGTCTATCCCCACCTGCTTCATTTTCCGTTAATATTCAGATGCGTTAGTGAGTACGTGTTAAAACCTTTCGTTCCTATGCAGGAAAAGATAATACGTGTTTTATCAGAGGTTCGTAATTATTATGGGCATCTAACCTCATTTTTCAAAAGTTTATTTATATTAAAAAAAAAAATATTTATATTATTTTTTTTTATATTTTACCTCTGGTGGATTGCAAAGGTCAGAGGCCTACTAAAATTTCCACCAGAGTTAGGGAAAAAGTTAGAAATCTGGTAATGTTAAAGGGAAACATGCTTCGGATACACGGCGTAATGAAGGTGAGTAAGTCAAAGGAAGTTGAGAAAATAGATAAAGGGAGTGTATCCCTGTCTTTACCAGTAGAGTACATTGAAGATCGAGCATAGTGGTTAAGTCTGGGGTCAGAGATTTGGACAGAGAAAGGATGAGACTGTGTAGAAAGACGTGTCGCACGAGCTCTTCTCAATGGAGGAGGTATGCGACTAGAAAGTTCAGAAGAGCATTATCCATTGTAATAGCCATAGTATAGAGAGAGTGACGTAACAATTCGATGGGCAGAAAGAGACTGGAGAGAAATAGTGAGAACGGAAGGGTGGATACGCCGAAAAGCCCTCGACTTCATCTTTTAAAGGAGAGCTGTATGAGTGGAACCACCCCTGATGTGAGGTGTACTCCATAGACAGTGGTGAACAACACTCTTTTAAAGACCAAGAAATTGGTGTGGAGATAAGAAATTCTGAGGGCACCTCAGAACATCTAACCTATTAGAAGTTTGTTTAGAAAGAGAAGTAATGTGATCTTTCCAAGAAAGATCACGAGAAAGAAACATTCCGAGAATATTAAGGAAAGATGAAGGTTTGAGTGTGTGTTTTCGAAGAAGATATCATAGATGTGTGGAAGGATGAGTCGTGTAGAGAGATGAAGGAACTGAGTTTCAGAGACATTGAAAACGACCATGTTTTCTCTGCCCTAATTCGAAATACGAGATAGATCTGAGGTTACTTACCCCAAGGCTACCCTCCTTGCGTTTATTAATTGCTGTTGGGAGGTGCGCCTTTCAAATTGAAAGGTGTAATGAATTGTTGTGTCATCGGCAGAGAAGTGGATAGAAGATGAAGTAACAGAGAGAAGGTCATTAATGAAAAGAAGAAAAAGTGTAGGGAATAAAAACAGATCCTTGAGGAACAACTCTATTAATACATTTAAATGATGAACGGTGGCGGTCTACAACAGTTGTTAAAGAACGACCGGAAAGGTAATCAGAGAGAAGGTCAACAGAGAGAAGGATAGAATTCCGAAAGAAGGAAGTTTGGAAATCAAAGCTTTATGCCAGACTCTATCGGAAACTTTCTATATTTCCAGCGCGACAACAAAAGATTCACCGAAATGCCGAAGAGCAGAGGACCAAGAGTCAGAGAGGAGGGAAAGAAGATCACCAGTATAGAGCGTTTTTTACGTAATCCATATTGGCGATCAGAGATAATAAGATTAAAAGAATTGGGATATTTCCAAATCTTCCTGTTAAGGATAGATTCGAAAACTTTAGAAAGAACGGAGGTTAAAGAAATGGGACGATAGTTAGAGTGTTGAGAGGGGTTCCCATTTTTCGGCACAGGCTGAATGAGCGCACGTTTCCAGCAAGAAA
>SEYY01010250.1:42500-51460 GCA_009176605.1 Armadillidium nasatum
ATATATATATATATATATATATATAAGAGGTCTACGAATTTTTTCCCCCTTTTTAACACAAAGTTCTAAGGCAAGCGTAACAAACCAGCATTGATAATAAGACAATAAGACACTTTGTAAGAAGTGAAGGAGAGAAAATTCCAGAGCCTCAACATTTAAAGCGTGTTTAATGCTAAAATGAGACGTAAATGCTCAAGAAATTTACTTTCAAAGACCTTTTAGTTATATTGTATAATTTTACATCTTGTATTTAAATTAATTCTGTTAGAGTAGTGGTAAGAATTATTGTAATTGGTGATTACCTGTTATATATATATATATATATATATATATATATATATATATATATATATATATATATATATATATATATATATATATATATATATATATATATATATATATATATATATATATATATATATCAAGGTAATCACCAGTTACAATAATCCTTATCAGTACTCTCTGTTCGTCTCTGTTTATCCGCTTCCTGCTAGAAAAGTTGTCTCACTCAGCCTGTTGGTTTTTAATCTTTTGTTCATTCTAATATGTTAGAAACAATTTCTAACAGATGATTTGTGAACATCTTAATTCTTCTAATTTTATCTCTGATTGCCAGTATGTCTTTTGTAAGACTCGCTCTGTTAATGATCATTTTATTCTCTCTAATTCTTGTTTTTTGCAATTCAGAATTTTGGGGAATCTATTGATTTTTTTGCTGAGAAGTTAGAGATATCGAAAGAGTTCTATAGAGTCTGTAACAAAGTTTTGATTTCTAATCTTTCCTTTTCAGAATCTATATTCTATATTTTTCTTTGATTTCTTTTCAACTCACTCAACAGAAGTAGTTGCAGAAAGCCACCTTCATCCTTTAAATATTTCAGTAATGTTGTTTCTTTCTGTCTTATCCAAAACTACTTTCTTACTCTTCAGTAATGAACTTTTATCTTTTATCTTTTACCTTCTATCTTTTATTTTTCCGACTGCTGTCGGAATCGGATGCATTAGAGACAGCTGGAAAAGGAGAAAAGAGAAAAGCTAGAGAAGGGATTGAAAGTGATGTAAGATTTCAGAGGAACTATTAGAAGAGGGAAGAAGATGGCCCAGAAGAATTAACGCCAGATATTGTTTAGAAGCAGCTAACTAAAGTTTTTAAATATTTTAAAAATTTTACATTTTGAGATTTTTATTAAATCAAAATTTGAAATTAAATTTTGATTAAATAATAACAAAATAAACTTTTAGCGAACTAAAGAGGAAAAGAAACAAAATTTTGAATCCATTTCTTTTCAACAATTAAAATATTTTAAATAGACAAATTAAAGAGGATATGAAGAGATTTCGGTGTGGAACATCAAAATTATCAAATCAGTTCATTTTTTTTTCTATATATATCAATAAACACATATTTGAACCTAAAATGGGTATCCTGCTATAAGCAATTTCTGGCCTAGCTGTAAAGGTTTCGACGCAGTTGGTCAATATGAAGATAATCTTTGCATGCTCTTGCTTTTCAGATACGTATACTGGAATAAGAGACTAACACCCCCTCCGTGAGCGGCGGGATATGTAAAAAAAAAAATCTATAATTGGGGTACAGAAAACATGCTTTTTTTTTTTTCAATGCCTCAAAAATTCAGTTTACATATTTATCTATTTGACCTAATCTTTCACATAACTATATGTCATCGATGATACACAATTCATCCTACTGTTTGTGTATCCTTTATAACGGATGCAAATTCATTATCAAAATTGTTATCAATGTGGAAGTTTTAATAATTCTGCCATCAATTCCCTAAGCAACTTTGGATCTATCTCAATAAAGATTGATTAATTACATCTTCAATAACAACAAAAATTTTTTATCCGGATGCAAGTTATTACTCATTAATTACGATCTTTTACAGTTATGTAGGGAAAATACGCTTAAAATGGTAGTTTTTTTTTTTTAAAGGACCGGAATAGCAGTTGTTTCTTCAGATGCAGTTTTTTAGTTGCAGAAAAAAAAAGCACTTTAGAAAAACTCCGTCGCGTCTATAAATATCATATATATTATATTATATAATATAATATATATATATATATATATATATATATATATATATATATATATATATATTATATATATATATATAATGCCCGATTCTGACGACAGTTTTAATTTGTCGAACAAAACTGGTAAAATCACTCTTTTCCAAACAACTGTTTTTTAACGCAACAAACTGCAAATGTTACTCAACAGTTGGTTTGGAAAACCAAATAAAAAATGCAGTTGTATACGGAGGGGGGTGTTCCGGGTTGTTTACCCGATTATTATGGTTGTGTAATAGGTTGTATTTGTAAAGAAATCCACCTTGCCTGCTTTGTTTAAACCAGGGATGTTGTCCAAGTTTTCATTAAAGTTCAATAAATAATCGATTACAACATTTCTCAACACTGCAACCGGTCACTTCATCCAATCTTGAACTCCAAAATAGACACCAGGTTTAACTAAAACAACACCTGAAAGTCAGGAAGGATGATTGAGAAGAGACTAGGTGGAAATTGAAATAAGAATCGTAGATGTGTATTGAATTCACTTGGATTAGAGTGAGACAAGTAAATTGCAAGGCTGTTTTCCTTTAGTAGAAGAATGCATGTGACAATACTCAACGTTGTGTATAAACCAGTCACGATACGATATTAACAAAATAATTTAACTTAAACACTGTGATGTTATTAATAATATAAATATTATTAATATCATGTATTGGAACAGACTTACAAATGGTGGCTCACTGATTTGAAGGCGGGAATTATCTTTCTCAATACTTACGACACCACGACAGTGAATTACGCTTGAAGAATAAATAAGAAATATTTGAACAACCGTACTCGACAAGTAAACATACGATTACTACTTATTCGCAATAATAAACAACAGTTAAGATTTACGTAAAATTGAAAGAGAAAGAATTCGAGATCAATTAAACTACTGTTGATTTTGCATTGAAATTTAAGCTCGTAATTAAATTATTATTATTAAAGTTATTAAAACCAACAAACACAAAAAAAATATCACTTCACCAAACAACAACCTACGCTTCGAGCGATATAGTCTCAACTGCCGCTTTGGGCTAAAGTGCCCTAGGGCTTCGAATGTATCGAGTTAAAGTAGTTCGGTAGAATTAGTTAACTCTATTTTCTATTAATCTATATTTATACTAAAAATATCCTAAAATTTTAGATGGATTTGAAAATATACAGAGAGATTTATAAAACATTACTGGAATTTTTATTTGACTGTTTTAAAGCTGTTACTATGCGGCCGTAAATATCAACTCGCGTGATGACAACATCTTCCGAACGAGTCACGCTGATTCTTATTTTTGAACGTGATAAAATTGAAAAATTGCATCAATTTAAACGTTCATTAATGATCAATGGCTTTAAGTAAAGATTATATATGGATATTAAATTGTTCCTTGTTATATAAGGATTCTACTGTACAAGTTTGAGCCCATTTGATTGTAATTTGACGAAAATATGAGATTGCAGAACAATTTTGATTGCGACTGAATTCTTAATTAATAATAAGGTGTAATATAATTTTATTGTAGGAGCCCTACATCTTGAATGATCGAGGAATCTAACAAACCTAATTAGAAAATGATAAGTGAATTTAAACTCGAGAAAATTGATATTAAATGTCTGTTAAATGAATCAAATCAAGCACGTGAGTTATATATATAATATATATATATATATATATATCTGAAATATAGCAATTTATATATATTTATAAAGGATTTTATCTCCTGGTTACGAAAAATATAAAAAAAATGAACCAAATGCATTTTATAAAAAGTTATTAGCGTTGGAAGATAGAAAAAATAAGTGGAGATTTGCTTGAGAAACTTAAGATGGCGCGCGGAGGAATCTTAAACGTGGCTCTTTCGTATAACCTTTCTATAAATGCGAGATTAGAGGAAGAAATGAAATTTAAGTAAATATAAAGATAAACTGAATCATATTATAATATGGAAATAAATAATTGGAGGGAATAAGAATTAAATAAATATTATCTTACAATAATATAAACGATAAATTAGAAAGCATTCCTACTTCAAGAAGATAGAAAAAGCTCGTCAAGTCATTCACCCATTTCTCCTATTAAAATTTCAGCTGGTGGTGATTTATTTATAAATCGAAACATTAACTCCCCCGAAAAAAAAAGAGAAAACAATGAGTACAAACTGGTGTTTGTGAGAGTTTTATGAGGAGATTAGAAATAAATTATCTCCACCCAACAACATACATGAATGATATAAAGGTAAGAATGTTTGCGGATAAGCTAGCAACTCCAACCCCCAGGAAAACTGACCTCGAGTTAAGGAATGTCGCAAACGAGTAATAAGGGAATGGATCGGTCCAATCCTTCACCCCCCAATTAGCTCACCCCTTTGGGAGGCCGCAGAGATGTCCGATTGTGACGACTCGAGGAAAATAACCCTTCAACCTCCAGGATAGGGATAATTCCCTTGCCGTAAATGGGGTGGAACCCCTTTCTCAAACAGTGGAACAAAGTCTCCTTGGCATAGGGGTGTTCAGTCATCGAAAGTAAGAGAATGGTGGGGGGAATAGACTTACCCGCCGAACCATCTAACCCCTCAACTATGGCTTGCATTCACCACGGGGGGCTCGAGTAATCCGGGATCTACTCCATACATAGTTGTATGATAGGGTAACACTAGGTTAACCCTTATGAAATCAGAATGACTGAACTTAAGGGAACTCGTCCATCTGTTTTTTTTTTTTTTTTTTTTTTTTTTTTTTTTTTTTTTTTTCCAGGATAGGGAGACCCTTCCAAGAGTACTAACCACGGACATCGGCCGACCATCCGATGAGGTACTGCAACCAAGGAGGACGTCAGGAACGTACCGACCCCACGTAAGAGCAATTTGCGACACCCTAGAACCGAGGACAGAAACCCCCTGGGAGTGAAGTGTGCCAGAAAGATAGGAAATGAGTAAACTCATTTAAGAGAGCGTAAGGATATCACTCATGGCTATTGAAGGATGGAGTTTGAGACAAAGTTAGAGTTTGTGTAAATGTATCACAGATTTAAGACGTTATGGTGTGGGTGCTGTGTTGTCTAAGTGTTCTAGATATAAGTGGATGATGACAGCAAAGAAAGGAGTTATTCTTTGTCAAGAATAGCCTTTATTCGTTGTTTCGCCAAGGCATTAGCTTGACGTTCTGATCTTCTCGGAGGAGTCAAAGTTGCAGATGGCTCCTCTGAAGGAGGATCAAATATGTTAGAGTGAATTTCTAAAGGATACAAGTGAATGACAGCGCGAGTTATTTCACCGTTCTTAGTAGTTAAGGAAACCGATCTAACATGTCCGTCGGGAGAAGTATGGAGTGTTTTGATGATACCTAAACGCCACTTTTAGGCGAGGACCGTCGTCCTCAATTAAAACCACATCTCCAATGGAGATGTTAGTCTTACCAGAAACATTCCATGATTGTTTCAGATTGATAAGGTAATCTTTCTCCCAAGAAGAACGAAATTTAGATATAAGAGAGAGGAGATATCGGTAGCGTTTGTTGATCTTAACAGGGTCCAGGTAAGTGATATCTGTGTCCGAGAGTTCTAATGGGATTGGTAAGGAATTCAATTTGTACCCCATTAATAAGTGAGAAGGAGTAAGGGGGTCTTCACATTGAAGTTCATCCCCCACAAAGGTAAGGGGTCGACAGTTGAGTACTGACTCAACTTCGATTAAAACAGTATAGAACTCATCATAGGATATGAAAGCTTTGTTTAAGGTGCGTTTTAAATGTAACTTTGTTATCCCTATTAGTCTCTCGAAGAATCCGCCATAGTGACTACTACGAGCTGGATTGAACCTCCACGTGATGGAATGTTGTGATAGGAAGTCTTTGACAGAAGGTAGAGTATGTAGTTGTTTAAGATATTGAGAAGACGCTTGAAAATAAGTAGCATTATCTGAAAAAACTATTGAAGGCACTCCACGTCTGCCCATGAAACGACGTAACGCAAGAAGAAAGGATTCGGTACTGTTATCTAGAACAAGTTCCAGATGTACAGCTCGAGTGGTGGCACATGTGAACAAAACAATGTAACACTTAACTGTACTGGCTTTGGGAGTTTTAATGAGGAAGTAACCTGTTAATTCGACGCCGATTACTGTAAAGGGTCTAGTATTCATTACTCTAGCTTTGGGTAATGCTGCTAAGGGGGCAGGGCGGAAATGTACTGCTTGTAAACGTTTACAAAGCACGCAAGGTCGAGTGACCTTCTTAATGGTGGTTCTCATGCGAGTGAAATAATACTTTCTGCGAATTATTAGTAGAAGTTCGGAGGTACCTAAGTGATGGTGCGATAAGTGAGTGTCCCATATGAGTAACTTCGTAAAATAACAATTAAAGGGAAGCAAAATGGGGAATTTAGTATCATATGGAAGTGAAGAGTTACTTAGACGTCTATCGCAACGAATAATTCCATCCACTAAAACTAAACTTAGTTGTTTACATAAAGAAGTAATAGACAAATTATTTTTAAAATGGTTTAATTCGGACTCAAAAAATTCTCTCTGAATGGTTCGAATCCAATAAAGTTCAGCGTTCTGATTCTCTTCAATGGAGAATTGATGCGAGAATTTCGGTTTAATTATAGATTTATTTAAAGGCAGAGTTACTTTTTTTAAATTATTTACAAAACGAATTATTAATTTAGTGATACGCAAGGCTTTGTTTAAAGACGAGTAAGCATGCAAATTTAATATTGTAGTTTCGGGAGGATCCACTACGATAGTGGTGGCCACTACAGGAATTTCCTCATCTCCTGCAGAAAGTGAAGGATGATCCTTCCATACTGGCCAGCTTGGGGGATCTAAAAGCCATGGGGGACCGGAGCCCCAAAGTTTAGAAAATATATACTTACTATCCGACCCACGTGAAGCTAAATCAGCGGGATTACATTCGGTTGGGACATACTTCCACTCAACTGAGGGAAGGTTTTTATGGATTTCATCTACTCTATTCTGGTTAAAGGTGGGGAGTTGTTTCTTAGAATACAACCATTGGAGAGCGACCTGACTATCAATCCAAGCGTAAATATTACGAAATACAAGAATATTATCAAAGGTGTTAATCGACAAATTTCAATATGCGCGAAGAAAGTAAAGCTCCCATTAACTCTAGTCGTGGAATGGAGAGTTCCTTGATAGGCGCAACCTTCACCTTAGAAATAAGTACATTTGAAATTGGACTGGTATCTAAACATGACACCACATAAACAACAGTGGCGTAAGCAGACCCAGATGCGTCTGAGAAAGCATGAAGTTCTACTTCTTGTGTGTGAATAAGTTGTCTAGGCAATTTGAAGTTCAAACAATTTTGAAGGTGATTGGAGATGGATTTCCACTCCTTTTGAAGAGCATCTGGAATTTTAGTATCCCAATTCAACTTTAATTTCCAAATTTTTTGTAGAAGTATTTTGCCTCTTATAACCACTGGTGACAAGACTCCTAAAGGATCAAATATTGAGGCTACGTTTTGTAATATTTTACGTTTGGTATTAGCTTCAGAATTGAGTTTACGAGAAGGGTAAGACATGGTATCTGATTTGACATCCCATTCCATGCCTAACATCTTTATGAGGTGTCCCTCTATGCCTAAGTTCTGTTCCTGAAATGTAGAAGTGGCAAGGGGAGAATTAGAAGCCCACTCTCTCAAATTGAGACCAGCCTTGCTGAATAAAGACCGTGTATTGGTGAAATAGGATCCAATCTCTTCTTCGGTTTCAAACGTTCCAAAAAGATTATCAACATAGATTTGTTCTAAAATAGGTGTCCTTTATACGCTATTTCAGACTGATTTACGTGATGATGGAGGCATGCGGCCAGTAAAAAGGGGCTACACGTCGCTCCAAACAATACTGACTTAAAACGATACGTGGCGAGAGGAGAATGTGGATCTGAGGGGTCTCGGACCCACAAAAATCGAGTAGAGTCTCGATCTTTCTCAGTTAGACGAATACCCAAAAATGCCTTTTCAATATCTGAAGAGGTGGCATAAGGTTTGATACGAAATTTAAGTAGTAGTTTACCCAGATCAGTAATGAGAGAAGGACCACTATGAAGGCAGTGGTTTAAGCTAGGATTTCCCGAGGAACAATCGTATACCAACCTCAGGGCGGTAGTTGAAGATGATTTACGAACACCATGATGTGGGAGATAATGTAATTTTGATTCAGGATGTACAAGGATTCGATGGTTTGACCTCCTCAATAAAGTCACGGGCCAATTGGTCCTTAATCACATCATCATACGATTTGAGAAGTTGAGGGCTTTCCCTCAGTTTTTTCAAAACGCTATATAAACGAGACTTTGACAAGGAGTAATTATCTGGAAGGGGAGGATGATTATCGCGCCAGGGTAAAGAAACAACGTATCTCCCATTCTCGAATCGTAGGTTATCCTTAAAGGACTCTAAGGTAGTTTTTTCAGCATCCGTAAACTGTTCGTTGGGAAGTATGCCAATGTGAGAAAGAGACCACAGACGATCTAAGTCAGTCGTGGAGTTTTGATCTGGATACTCATTTGAAACGGGTATAATTAAAGAATTGTCTTCATTAATCGAAGACTTGGATAAAGGATCTCCCTCCTCATATGCAGTGAGAGAGAAGAGTTGAGGTTTTATCATCATTAATAAATGATAAGTGAGAATTATTTATCTCTTCGGTGAACTGAATCTCAGTCCGAAATGAAGACACGACTGTAACTTGAGCGTCAGAATTACTGGAAGTGAAGGGCAGTTGTCCCCATATGATATGACCAAGGTTAGTTTTCATTAAGTTGACGTCATGAACCTTCTCAAAGGATTTAAGGAACTTGTTTAGGTGATCGGCTCCGAGCAAAATTCCAATGTCTGAAACTCTGTCACTGGTT
>SEYY01010251.1:0-2500 GCA_009176605.1 Armadillidium nasatum
ATATATATATATATATATATATATATATATATATATATATATATATATATATATATATATATATATATATATATATATATATATATATATATATATATACTTGAAACAAATATTTTTAGAAAAGCAAAAAAATAACTAAGCATTAGTTTTAGTGTTTTGGATAAATGTGTTTCACTTGTGTGTTTTCCCTGTAATATTTTTTTTTTTTTTTTTTAAACATAGGTGCCATTATTTCAATCCCCATTTCATTCTACGTGAGAAAGGTAATTATTATTATTATTATTATTATTATTATTATTATTATTATTATTATCATTATTATTATTTTCAGATATCTTTGTCATTGTTAATATCTTTCTATGTTTCATAGTAGTTTTGAAATTGTATGGAGCACAAAAATGGGTTGTGGTTATTATTATTATTATTATTATTATTATTATTATTATTATTATTATTATTTTTTTTTTTTTTTTTTTTTTTTTTTTTTTTTTTTTTTTTTTTATATATATATATATATATATATATATATATATATATATATATATATATATATATATATATATATATATATATATATATATATATATATATATATATATATATATATATATATATCATCACGTCCTTATCTGATTGTATTTGACTTACTTTTTTAGCCATCGAGGAAACTATCTTTGATATCTTTGCTGACCAGGTGGATAGTTTCGTAGGACCTAAATTTGATCAGATAAGGCCAATTTCAGTTCAAATTGCATGGTGTACATGAATCATCAGTGGATGTTGTTTAGAGTCTTATGATTTGTGAGTGATAGCATATATATATATATATATATATATATATATATATATATATATATATATATATATATATATATATATATATATATATATATATATATATATATATATATATATATATATATATATATATATATATAAGTAATATAGATTATTGGCTTAATATAAATGTTTCCAAAGAGATCAAGATGAGTTCGCTTTGTTGAGTGTTAATTTTATTGTACCTGCTCATTAAGATGAAATATTAAGCACTTCACTTTACAAATATGAATTTAGGTAGAAGGGGATTAGTAACTGAGGGGTTTATTATTGGGTTTTACAAAACTAAATTTAGGGATTTAGAGTAAGTTGAGTCAGTCTTGATTAGGGTTGCAGCGGATACGTTATCACTGAATAATAATTAATAGTTATCCGGCATTTGTTCAAATAATAATAATAATAATAAAATCGGTGTTGTATTTGATTAACAGTTAAAGTACTTTATAAGAAAGTCGTAAAAAATTTTGAGATTTAAAATGTTAATAAAAGACGCCGTATTTCTAAATCTTATGAAGTACGACATTGGTGTGTGTTTCTAATGCCTACTTTTCAGAAATAAAACTAAAATCTCTAGTTAATAGGGTGGTATCTTTTTAAATTTTAAAATCATTTCTAAATTTAAATTGAAATATTTAATTTAATGTCATTGTTTTTAATTCTTTGTGACATGCACATCGGGTTTTTAAGAAATAAAGCTTCTTTTTGCTAAAAATTAAAGGTAGATTGTATATTTATGTTTTCAGAGTAGAAATTTTAATTTTACTAGGCAATACTAATTACTTTATCATTAAAGACAAAATTATGATTAAGATAATAATTTGTTTTTATTTAATATATTATAAAAACATTTGTTGTAAAAAAAAAATTTTTTTTTAACTATGAAGAATAGCGACTATCAAGCTCGCTGTATAATATACTTTAACATTTGAAAAAAAAGAAAAATTCTCTTTTGCTTGCAAACCTCTCTTAAAATAAATTTTTACGGGAATTAACTTCATTTTAACCAAAGGAAAAAAAAGAAACTAACCTTCCTTTTTTTAATTGTTCAATTTATTTATTAGATTGATATATTTTTTGGAATTATTTCGTGAAAATTACCACCCAATCTGTCATGCAAGTACTTCCTATTTGCTTTTTTTTTATTTATTTATTCTCAACTCTTAGATTTTGATATATTTTTGGGATTTTTTTAATGAAAATTATCACCCAATCTGTCATGCAAGAAATTTCTGTTTGCCTTCATTGACTTCCAGTCAGTAAGCCTCCTTTATAAGTCAATCTACTGTAACTAGAAAGTTTTGATTAGCTTCAACGCTAACGATTCTTGAAATGACTCGTGCTTTGACACAGAACGCCATTGAGTCTGTTAAATGGTGTGGGTTGTCGTATATAATGGATTGACAAGTTTATTCCATCTTCAATTTAGTCTTCCGCAAAATTCATGTTCGACATTACTTGTTCTTATTCAATTGAGGCAAGAGAGAGAATGTGTATCATGCATGGAAAAACTGGTTCTCCTATCGCTTTTGTTGATTGTTATTCAGCTGGGATTTTACGAAACTGCGCTAGCATATTTACCTCTATGGACGTAAAATTTCTGAACGGAATAATCCACAACAAATTTGTAAATCTACTTTTTCTCCTATTCACTCGGATAGATTTG
>SEYY01010251.1:7500-10644 GCA_009176605.1 Armadillidium nasatum
TTTTAAGTTTTTATTATACTCGGTGATTGGTAAATGATTCATGATCGTACTGTAGGTTTAGAAAAGATTACAGTATAAAGTAACGGTATCCTCCATTATTAAACAGCAGAAATTTATGTAACCTTTTCTAAGGCGAGAGACTGGTTAAGTCTTAAAAATTATATAATTAAGTTGAGAGATTGACAAGGAATAATGAAATAAATGAAAATTATAGGAAGCCTTATATAAACTTTATATAAGAATAATAAAATGGTTAATATACTAAATAGTTAAATCTTTTTTTTGAGTTTTTTTTTTTGTTTTTAATTTATTTTTTTATTTTAATTAATTTTATTTTATTTTACTTTTTTTTTTTGAAAGTCAAAAAGTACGTCTTGTACGTGGCTAGTGAAGGTCTTTAGATAAGTAAATTGGTTAGACGAGAAATTGTGTTACAGTGCTAATTGGCGATACTCTGCCCCTTGAAAAAGATTAACCATACGAAGAGCTACTTTTTTTTAACCTGAGAAAAGAACATATTCAGGAAAAAAATTAGAATTTAAACTCTTTAATTAAAAAAGAAAGGTTATTAAATGCAATTAATATGTTCTGCTGTGTGGAAAAGAAATCCTGTTGAAGTAATTTTAAGTAATTTTCACAAACGTGAATTAGTAGTTCAGAAGTACAGCTGATCGTGGAACACATCTAGATTACATAATGCTTTCCATGAAAATCTGGATTGACATCCTACCACAGAGATATTTTCAAAAACTACAGAGAAAATCTAAGAATCTTGATTTTTGTGGAACACTTCATTGTAAGCAAATGTCAGTTAACCTATATAAACAAATGTAAATTGTTTTTAAAATTTAATTTAATCCCTCAGTTAATTAATTAATTTAATCAATATCAGAAAGACCATAGGTTGGAAAAAAAGATAACGGATGAGGGAAACAAAGATTTTTAAAGACATTGGCGGAAAACATGACTGAAAGCACTGGATTTACCATTGAAAATTCAATAATTAATAATAAATTATGTGCTTCATTTAAAACAATTAATGATCCAAAAATGTTAAATTAATTATCCGTAACAATTTGTAGGCAAATTTTTTGAATAAGAATATTTACAAAAGGTATTTACAAAGTTTACAGGGTAAACTTTGGTATTTATTCTAATTTATAATTGCATAATTGGTCTAACTCCTTCATATTTGTTTACATATAGTTCTGATATTGTTTAACTATATACACTGTGGCTGCGGTTATATACTGTGTCAAAATGAAGAACAGTTGACAACTTTTGTTGTCATTCCCTTCCAAACCAAAAACACCAAGTTCCACGAAATATGGAGTCCCGTCACGTTTAAGCATAGACTTTAAAAGTTTATGCGTTTAAGCCAGAGCTGAAAGGAAAATTTTAATAAAATCTTGACTTTTGTGGAACACTTCTCTGGAACAAATGTCAGCTGATCTTTTAATATATATATATATATATATATATATATATATATATATATATATATATATATATATATATATATATATATATATATATATATATATATATATATATATATATATATATATATATATATATATATATATATATATATATATATATATATATATATATATATATATATATATATATATATATATATATATATATATATATATATATATATATATATATATATTATATATATATACCCGAATTAAAGGGAAGCATCTATATATCATTGCAAATGTTTTGACATTCGTATTATTATCTTTCATTTCATTTCCTTTCTAACTAAAGCTCTGACCTATAGCTCTCACTTGTGTTCTGTCTAAAATTTTTGAAACTCTCCTCAACTCTCATTTCCTGGATCATTTGGAGTCTCATTCTCTTCTCTCTGATCACCAGTATGGCTTTCGACGCTCGAGGTCAACTTCTGGTGACATACTTTCCTATCTTACTGATCTATGGTCTTCTGCCCTTAGGGACTTCGGGGAGTCTTGTGTGGTGGCGCTTGACATATCCAAGGCTTTTGACCGGGTATGGCATGCGTCGCTGCTCTCCAGGCTCCCTTCCTTTGGGTTTCCTCCTTCTCTTTGCTTACTTTTGTCTAGTTTTCTCTCAGATCGTTCCATTTCGGCACTTGTAAATGGAGCGACCTCTTCCTCTTTTTCTGTCAACTGTGGTGTTCCTCAGGGCTCTATTTTATCTCCAACTTTATTCTTACTTTTCATTAACGATCTTCTCAACTGCACTTCTAACTCTGTTCACTCTTATGCTGATGACTCAACTGTACATTCTTCTATTCATTTCAAATCTGCTCCCTCTTTTGCTTCTAGAGTTGCTTCTCGTCTTCAACTTTCCGATTCTATTCTTGCCGATCTGGATGGGATTTCCCGGTGGGGACATAGCAACCTAGTGAAATTCAACTCTTTAAAAACTCAACTTCTTCACATCTCCCTTTCAAAAACACCTCCTAACTTTCCTATCTTCTTCGATGGCTCTCTCGTCTCACCTGTAAACAACATTAACATTCTTGGTCTTAACATAAACAATAAACTGTCTTGGAAACCTCATATCACAATGGTTGCTAAAGCGGCATCTAAGAGCTGGGAATTTTGTTCAGGTTGCGAGAATTTTTTCCTTCTGAACAGTTACTCCAAATATATAAGGGTCTTATTCGCCCTTGTATGGAGTACTGTTCTCACATTTGGGGGGGTTCCGGTTCCTCCTCTCTTTTGGATAGGGTTGAGTCTAAAGCTAAAAGATTAATAAACTGTCCCCTACTTTCTAACTTTCTTGACCCACTATCTCTGCGACGTGACGTTGGCGCACTATCCCTTTTCTATAGGTACTACAATGGAAGGTGCTCGAGGGAATTGGCCTCTCGCATTCCTCCACCGTTGCGTCGTCCTCGTTGCACAAGGCTGGCCCGTTGTGGTGCCTCCTTTCCAGCCACCTCTGTTCTGTGGAACTCTCTACCATCATCTGTTTTTCCTCCTGTATTTAATCTTCCTCTCTTCAAGGCTTCCGTCTGTGTCCCACCTGAGGGATGTGCGTTAGGTCTGTGTTTGAATGAGTTTTTTTTTTTTATTTTGTGTGTGCCCCCTCCTTGAAAAGGGCTATGCCCGTGAGTGGCTTTCTGTAAAAAATAAAATAAAATAT
>SEYY01010253.1:0-2500 GCA_009176605.1 Armadillidium nasatum
TAAAACTCTATGATCATTCTATAGTGTACTCTGCTGGAAATATCTAAAAGTTGAAACACACTTTTATCTCCATTTTTCCACTACTATTGACTGACACTTTCAAAAGAAATATATCGATAAAATAGTAGTGTAAACAAATGTTTATTTGGTTGGCATAACTGCCCTAAAACTACAAGAAACTGAAGAACCCCCCCCCCAAGTAGACAAGAATCTATAAGGTCTGATGACAAATGTCATTGTTATTTTTATTCTACCTTTTGTTTTTGTTTGTTGTGTTAGCTTTCTTCTTCACAAACACTTTCTCCTTCGATCTTGCCAATGAATTTTCTTTCTTAATTTTTTAATATATTAATCGTTAATTAAATTCCATAAGCAACTTCAGACACTTTCATATTTTTACAATCATAATATTACTATTACTAATAATAATATTAACATGGCTAATAATAATACCTGGGTATCTAATTCAAAATATGCAATGGAACACCAATTTTCTGGAGGTGCTTGTGCTGATAATCTAGGAACTTGAACATCTTGTATAACTTGATGATGCTCCCCTGCAATAATAATAATAATAATAATAATAATAATAATAATAATATGATAATAATAATTTTTCATGGCTTAAGGTAGTTGTAAGTATATAAAATATATGAATAATAAGAACAATAACTAAAGTTAATAAAATAAAATTAAATAAACAAATAAACTACTTACAAAAATGAGTATCTGCCATCAAATTCTGAGTATAGGAAAGTGTGCTCTGACCTCTCCAATTTACATGGTTCAACTGTTGTTGCTGTTGTTGTTGTTGCTGCTGCTGCTGTTGAGCTTGAAGAGGAATATGCTGCTGTTGTTGGTTTGAAGCCATTCCTGCAGGTGAAAGTGGCTGTTGTGTTTGCTGTTGAGCTGGGGAAACCTGAGCTTGAACCTGACCTTGCGTTAGCATGGACTGCTGGAGGATAACTTGTTGCTGTTGAGAACCAGCTGGTTGCAGTTCTGGTTGCTGCTGAGGCGTTTGGGATGGTGTCGATGGTGACATATGAGCAGTTTGTGACACGGTTAACTGATTCAACTGCTGCTGCTGTTGCTGCGGTGACCCAGGATCAAACGTACCTACAGTTGTGGACGAACCAGGAGATAAAACTGTATATCCATTTGATGTCGCCTGTTGTTGATGATGGGATGGTGGTGGTGACTGCTGAAGATGTGGTTGAGGAGGTAGAGGTGGTTGTGATGCTACTTGGGCTGATGAGGTTTGGGGTGGTGACAATGGACTAAGAGGGTCTAAAAAAATGGAGAAAGAAAAATTATAAAAAATGAGTATGGCAGTGATAATTTGTAGAAACACTTATAAGTTTAATTCTTCAAAAAAAAAAAAAAAACAGATGATCTTAGCAAAGATAATAACACTATAATTTAACCCAAGTGTTTGGCTGATGATAATAATTGCAAGCTACTACAAAAAATAAAATAATAATAAATATAAACATAGGGAATATTATCCCAAGTTTTGAGCCCATCTATTTTTGATATATAATTTCATGCAAAAACTATGCAAAAACAATGTCTACCTTTTGGCTGTCTATGGTATGATAAGATTTTATATTATTATTATTATTATTATTATTTATTCTGAACGTTAATTAAAATGATATAATAAAATCGACTATCTATTAGACTTAAATGAAGCATATATATATATATATATATATATATATATATATATATATATATATATATATATATATATATATATATATATATATATATATATATATATATATATATATATATATATATATATATATATATATATATATATATATATATATATATATAAAGTTACCATTTAATTAGGGAAGACAGTATATGTACACTCACTGTTATTTTATTATTATTATTATTATTATTATTATTATTATTATTATTATTATTATTAACTTACTAGGAACTTCGGTAAAAAATTGCTGGTTATTTGAAGAAGGTGAAGGAGACTGAATGGTTTGACCCAAAGTTTGATTACTTGATGGACCTATATATATATATATATATATATATTATATATATATATATATATATATATATATATATATATTATATATATATATATATATATATATATATATATATATATATATATATATATATATATATATATATATATATATATATATATATATATATATATTAGTGATAGGCCGAAAAAGAAATTAATAAGTAATAATTATGTGGAAAAACAATTATTTCTTTTCATAACTCACCTAAGAGTAAAAAAATTTAAACAATGGTTAGTAAATTATATTTACCAGTGACAATTAATAATAATATTCTGTCAATGAACTATGTGAATATGTACATGAAAAACTAACAAAATATATTTAGTTGTTAATAAAAAAAAAAAAAGTAAATAAAAAAACTAATTGATAATCTCTCATGCTCATATATCTTACGCTTACGCAACTGTCAATGAAAATGTTAATTCTTCATTCTCAGTCTT
>SEYY01010253.1:5000-22500 GCA_009176605.1 Armadillidium nasatum
CCCTAATTACCAAAATGGTATACAAAAAGGTTTTATATAACAAAATGTATCAGCAAATTTATAGTTATTCCCATATGATATGTTCATAACGTTTATATAAAATTGATATAAACAAATGATCTTTTAAGTCAATTTATTAGTCAGTCGTTCCAATAAATTCTGCTTGAAAGAACGCTACCAAATAATCTCATCAATTTTGATATGTCCAAAAAATTTTTAATATCATCCTGTTCCTAAAGAACTTGAGTACTCTGAACACTTCTCAAGTTCTTACATCAATTGGAGAGGGTGCATTTTCTTGCAGTTTGAACAATCGTATTGTAATGGCCATGTGAATAAATTCTATTCAATCTTAGAATTGCTCATATGATTACCAAAAAGATGTCTTTCAATTTTTATTTCTTCCTGATCACATTAATATTAATAATAATATTCACTCCGTGAATGGAAAAGAGAGAACATTACTTGAATATTACCTTTTTTTACCACACAACAAAACTTCAAAGACCATATGAAAACCAAGTGTAATCTCGATCATTTTATTATCATTTGATAAGTCATAGAAAATACTACAACTGTTTTGTCAGTTAAATTTTGCATATTATGGAATGTTATTCTTTTTCCAATCACCCATTCCATAAGTAAAAATATACAAACATAATAAAGACCTAAGAAATTAAATATTTAAAATTTTGGAAATGAAAATTATATAAAAAATAAAACCCAAAAGATATAAGAAATAAAACTTACCAATCCCAGGTGATACAACTCGCTCATAGTGAAAAGGGTTGACGCACACCGAATCGCACTTTAGGTCAAAAGCATATTGACAATATTTGACGTGCTTTAACTCATTCTTATGAAGATCAGGCCATCTCCATATTTTGGCATAAATCACATGTGGAAAACCTTTGCGACCTGCAACCTGAATATATAGAGAGTATATTTATGTTTATTTTTTGAATTATACAAAAAAAAATAAGTAAAATAAATAAAGTAAATAAATAAAAAATAAAAAGGGGAAAATTAAGTGACTCATAATTTGAATTTCAATAGAATAATTATTTGCAAAAAATAAAAATAGGTAAATGAAAAACTAAATAAAGGCACATTACTGAAACTTAAAGCCTGAATCTACACTTTTTTCCATTAAAATAACGTTTTTTGTCGAATTAAAGAAAAGAAAGAGAGCATACAAGTAACAGTCTTAAACCTACACAGAGAATTAAACTTTCTTCCAATGTTGAAATATTTGTTTGTCCAAGTGAAATTGAAGAAATCTGTTTCTTTGAGTGAAGAATATTTTTTTTTTTTTTTTTTTTTTTTTTGGGGGGGGGGGGGTAAGAAATTCAACCAAAGTGTTAGAACAAGTTTTCCACCAATAAAGATTTTTTTCCACCAATAATTTCCTCAGATTTTTAAGTAGAAATTTATTTATTTTTCATATTGGTTAAAACAAAAAACTATCTTTGCATGTTCAAATTAAGTTCTTACCACATTTGAAGACGAAATTTTTTTTTTTTCATAAAATTAATAAAAAAAAATAGTTGTTGTCTGACTGTCATATTCAAACTCGCTCCTCACTATTCGGATTATGAAATAAAATCAAATTGTAGAAATGTTTAACTTTTTACGTAAATATCACATGCTGAAGTACGAAATTTCATCTATTAAAGAAAATTTTGAAGAAAATTGCTTCATCACAAAAGTTACAATTTTTGAAGAAATAAAATTTCTTCAAAAGACATTTTGATTATCTGTGCACAGTATAAATTAGCCCCACATGATACAAAAGAATATTATGAAATAAAATTAATGCTTAATGAGGAAATAAATTCAAAACTAAATTAAAAGAATGTAACATATTTAGTTTAAGTTGGGAAAGTCAGGAAGATCAATGTTCTACACCTCATTCTGATGTTATCAGCAAAACAAAAGAAGTAGACATTTAAAAAGTAAGCAAAACAAAAGAAGTAGACATTTAAAAGTAGACTTATTTTGCGTTTTGAGATTGTTACTATGAAATGTTGCACAAGTCCTCATCTGATGATAATGACCAAATGGAAATAACTTGGGAGGGTTTTGATATATTTTTCATAAGAAAAAAGCAAACAGGGCACCGAAGCAGCAGCTTAAAAAAAAAAAAAAAAAGTTAGAAAAAGAAATTAATAATGATGATTTTGAGAATTACCTTTCTTTGTTTATGGAAATAAAATTAACAAAAGACGATACACCAAATGACCCTATTTGTGATGGAAAGAGAATAGGTCCAAATATCAACAAAGTTCTCTTCCTCATCAAGCAAGAAAAATACTTGCCTTCTCCTTGTTCAAAGTATTTTTAGTGAAAGAAGTTTAACAAGAGGTAGGAAACATTTACAAAGAGAAAAAGAAATCTAATTTCTCCTGAATTGAAAGATAAAACTACTTTTGGTAAAAATTTTGGTATATAAATAGATAAAGTATCAGTATCGGTAAGTATCGGTATATATTTCAGGTATCGGGTATCGGTACCTGTAAATTTTTAGGTATTGGTATCAGTATCGGTATCTGTAAAAATTTTGGTATCGCTCCATCCCTAATATATATATATATATATATATATATATATATATATATATATATATATATATATATATATATATATATATATATATATATATATATATATATATATATATATATATATATATAATTGATTTTTCACATTTAAAATTTTTTTCAAATTTCATTAATTTTTTAATTTTTTAATTTAAATTTAAATATTAAAATTTTTATATTATTAAAGTTATAATAATAATTTTTAACTTTATTTTTTTCTTTCCCAAAAATAATATATATATATATATATATATATATATATATATATATATATATATATATATATATATATATATATATATATATATATATATATATATATATATTATATATATATATTTAAAGAATTTTTTTTTTTTTATTATATATAGAAAATTTATTTTTATTTTTTGCCTCCTTTCCTGCAAGGTAATAAAAGTTCAATTTTATTATTGTAAAGTAATTAAGGCTACACAAAACTCTGGCCAGAGTCAAAGCTCTGAAACATCACTAATATATATATATATATATATATATATATATATATATATATATATATATATATATATATATATATATATATATATATATATATATATATATATATATATATATATATATATATATATATATATATAAACTAACCTGCAGCCGTCCATCAAGAGTTCTTTGAATAGTTACACACTTGGTTGGATGAGCTCCATTAGAAGTGATTGCAGTTATAAGAGAATCCAACTCCTCTCTTTTCTCCTAATAATAATAATAATAATAATAATAATAATAATAATAATAATAATAATAATAATAATTTTATCAATAAAACTCTTGAGATAAAATAAAGCAAAGAATACCTTTAACTTTTTGACAAGACTTTCAATTGCCCTTTTGGCAAAGCTTTCAGATTCTCCACCCTGACGATGGCATAAGAGTGAATGTACAATACTCAAACAAGCATCTGCTGAAGTCGGTGTGGATGACATCTAGAAATAAAGTAAGATGATAGAGAAATAAAAAATATATATAATTGAAATGGAGGTAAGAGTCAATTAATATATTAAAATTATGGATAAATAAATAAATAAAAAAAAAAAGGAATAATAATATTTAAATTGCAAAGACAAAGAGTAGGTAAAATTAGAATAAAATCTTCTCAACGCTTAATGTATCTCTAAATAAATACCTTATATACAAAATCATATTAAATACTGGTAATTATATTATTATAATGTCCCTTACACTTTAACAAAAGTCTCTGAAAACTAAAAAACACTTTGAAAAAAAAATTTAATACATACTAAAAATTTAAGAGACTGTCCTTAGATTATCTTTTAAACTCAAATAAAATACAAGGATGCCATATAAGCTTGAACATGATATAATAAAATGTACAATTTATAGAAATTTTTATGCTAAATTTTCTAAATATTCAAAAAAAAAATAAAAAATAAAAAAATGTTTCTAATATTATAATATAAAGATACAAATGTATCACATACTAATATGTTTATGAGGAGACTCAACCCTCCATACCTTTTTAATCCATAAACGAAAATTTGTAAAGAGGTCAAAAGCACTGAAATTTTAGATTAAGAAAATTAGATTTAATTATAAGGAATGAGTAGAATAGTCAACATTCACTTAAATTAATGATTATATATATTTTTCAGAAAAAAAATTCCAGAAAATTCCAGATTTTATATAATAAAAGTTTGAAAAACTACAAAATATTTTGATTTTTTTTTTCTGATTCACAATAATGATTCAACAGGTTTACCTAGGTAAGACTCTAAGGTAAAGTTTGAAAAAATGTAGGATATAAAATTATCAATATAACCTGTATTTATACATATCATTGTTTTTTATTGCTATGTATCAAACTTGCATCATTTAGCTACATTATTTCAAAATTATTATTTTGTTTATATTTTCAGTCACTATGGTTAAAAGATCAGCTTCAACAGTATAGGAGTACTTTACAATATTTCAGGATAGGCTTGAAATAGCTAAATATAATATCTGCAGTCAAGAAATTAGAAGGAGACCCCCAGGTGTCCTAAGTAAAAAATTTTCAAGCAAATCTTTATAGGGGCATAAATCAAAACACAAAGATGAACATTCACTAGCAGAAGAGGAGCAGTAAAAAAAAAAAAAAATTTGAAATAGCAAGAAGAAAAATTTTTTTTTTCTTTTATTTTGTTTGATTTAATCCACCATTAAAAAGTATAATTTGCAATTTTAACCCCAGTTTTCCCTAATTATTAGCTGGGGCTGGGACCAGGGCCCCAATCAGTCCATAATAATATGTTATACATTTATTTTAAAATGTTTTTTATACTAATAGAAAATATAAATATGGAAATAAAATATTAACTCTTTAAAATATTAAAACATTCATACAGGTATATGTCATATTCAAACTCAGAAGGCAATCTTACATATTTGATTATATTGAAACCACAAATAATCAATATATAAAATTAGAGTACAGATATATTTTCTTTATTAACTTTATTATTCTTTTACTTACTTCTAGTAATAAATTTTATATTCTGTTTCAATAGGTTTTATACAATGTATTTAAGCATATTTTGTGTGCTTCAATAGTTAAAAAAAAAAATGATTCAATGAACTCAGACAATACTCACATTTATAGAATTTTGTATCGAGTTTATCAGTTTTATCAAGATCAAACATGATGAAGTTATACTATACAATTACCAAAATCAAACTCTAACTAGTTTTTATTACTTACCCTAACAATGATTCAAGGAACTCAGAAATACTCACATTTAAAGTATTTTGAATGAGTTTATCAGTTTTATCAAGATCAAACATGATGCAGTTATACTATACAATTACCAAAATCAAACTCTAACTGGTTTTTATTACTTACCCTAACAATGAATGCTTAAAGCTTATTATTTACAGTTGTAACTGCTGGACTAGTTCAATTTTTCCTTTAAACTTTTATGAAGTTCTTAAAACAATTTTTTTTCTTATTTTTAAATGTGGGTTTTGTTTAAAGTCTATCCTATCAATACCAATTAAAGTTTCTTTTGTTTTTATTAAGAAATACTTAGGCCTAGCCTAGTCCCCATAAAACTACGCTGTAGTTTTCTTTGGACTATGACTGAAATGTACACTTCGCGATTCTGAAAACTACTAGAAGTATCTTACTAGTGTTTATAAGAATTTCAAAATACATGACACTGTATTATTTAACAATAAGTTCCAACAAAAGATGGTATTAAAGATAATTCATTAAATGAGTGAATTTTCAAGCATTTGGCACTGCTTTTATAATATACTTCACGTACCAGTGGTCACTCGTTTCAATTTTTTAAGCTAAATTAGAAAGATTAGACTGTAGGCCTTTTTTACTGAAACCATGGGAACAAGAGTTGTGTCACATCGCGTATTTAGGAAAATCAAAACTACGTAAAAATATACAATTTCACAAAATTTAAAACTAAAGTTATATTTTACAAACATTTAATGCATTTCATAGAAAATCATTTTGTTTTAAAAATTTACTTACTGTTTCAGAAAATAAGTAATCTTAAATATTTCATTATGAAAATTTTAAGATTATTATTATTATTTATTTTTTTTTAAATCAATTTTAATGTATCTAATATGTTTCGGTGTTAATTTTTCATTTACTGTTTTTAATACATAAGACTTTAAGGTATCCAAAGACAACATTAATATTAAATTAATTCAAATTATAAATTATGATGAATTATTTTTATAAATATATATAAATTAAACTTTGTACTTTTTTTTACTCCCAAATGAAGTCCCGATCAAAACATCAGAAATATTATTTTATTTACGATTTTTGCTTACTTATTTATTTATTATTATTATTATTTTTTTTTTTAAGAGTTACGAATAGTGCAAAGCCCGTGTGAGGTCTGAAATTTTTAATATCATATAAACATTTAAAACTTTATTTGAATTACTTATACTTTTAACAAAGTTTACTTTTAATAAGTTAATGTACATATCTGTTTAAAGTTTAAACAGTTTCACCAGTGGGAGCGATTTATTTTATTTATTCTTTTAGTTATTTTTCTTATTTATTTATTTTTGTGGAGTAACTTATTTGTCTGAAGTTACCAAGTCATTCATTATTTAATCGATAGGAAGTCAGTAAATAATTTTGCCTGAAGATAATATACATAATTAATACACAAAAATTAGTGATATGTTAAATGCCATTAACTTATGTATTGACGTCATATTTATTCTATGAATCTGTAAATCCATTCATACCTTTTAAAAATCCTCTTCTTTGCAAAGAACTGGAAAGGTCAGATTTCATCTTAAAATAAGTGATTCTTTTTATTTTTCAAGATTCTGGATAAAAATGGAACTGGACGTCGTGTCGTATTCTAACCGAGAAAGAGAAAATACGACTATTTTCAGTGCCACAAAAACTCAGTTCCTCCATATTTCTACTCGGCACAACTTTTCACACAACTCTGGCATCTTCTCTGAAAACACATAACTCAAAACTTGGTGCATCATAATATTCTCAGTGCTTCTTTTTCTCATGATCATTCTTGAAAGAATCACAGACATTACTTCTCATTTTAATTAAACAAGCTTTTAAAAGGTTGGGTATTCTATATAACATTCAGAATTTCTTCACGCCACCCCATGCAGTTGCTTGCTCGTTATAGGGGTGTTCGCAACTGTATGGAGTACGCCTCGCACATCTGGGGTGGTTCCAATCATAGAGCTCTCCTGGAAAAGGATTTTAATCTTAACTGTTTCGATCTCACTAACTCTCTCCAGTACTTTTCTTCCAGACACTTTCTAGCTATACTATCGCAATTACAATTACGGACACTGCTCTTCTGAACACCTCAGAAAAGAAAGCCTCTTGCAACATGAACTTCTTTTCTGCACGATCATCTCTTCTCCAACTCTCTATAACCCCAGACATAGCAGCTATATGCTTAACTTCATGTACTGTTAGTGATAAAGTCTGGAACAATCCCTTTATATCTACTTTCCTCAACTTCATTTGAATTGAACACCTTAAACGTCCTGTATATATCGGGACATGCATGTCGACCTTAAATTTGGAATTTTATTTGATATTTCAACTCTGGTGGAAACTGGTAGGTCTATGTCCTTTGATCACCAGATGAAATATTTATTAAAAATTATTAATTTTACTTGTTTATTTTACATTAATGTCAGACCATCGATGACGATCTACCTATGTGAGTGGTTGGTGTCTAATCAGCGATTTACGTGCCCGTGTTGACAGGGTAGGGTCTCGACGTGCTAAAACCACATACTGGAGCTGAATAACGTTCAGGAGATTGGACAGGTCCCTATCGAAGTTCCGCAATCAGTCCAGGTCAGTGTGTCGTCCGGTATATATGGTAGGAGCCATGTGTTACTCCAAATTCCGCCACATATAACTGATGCTCCGCTGGAAGCACCGTGGTCTTAATACATGTGGGTTATCGAATGACCAGACGTGATCATTATGCAGATTAGGTACATAGAACCTGCAGAGTCTTTAACTATGGTGTACGATGTTTATGTCGTTCTCCATATTTTAGTTCTCATAAGTAAGAACTTATTTTTAGCGGATAGTAGTACAATCCGACAGGATAGCAGGATATACTCCCCCCCCCCCTTTCCCACGAAAAAAAAAGAAAAGTAAAACCGGATATAAACCAGATATCCGAGTCATCTTTATAATATATATATATATATATATATATATATATATATATATATATATATATATATATATATATATATATATATATATATATATATATATATATATATATATATATATATATATATATATATATATATGGGTCAATCCATTTTTTCCGTACCGATGATGGCCGCTCGATAATTTTAGAAAACTTTTATATTTTGCATGGCGTTAATGTTATCCCTGGGAAGTTCAAAACCACCATTCGTTTTTGTAGATTTACTCTGGTTGTAACAGGGTGAGCCAAAATGTTAGACCAGGTGGAGCCAAATTTTCACTTAATAGAGGCTAACATTTTAAGTAATATCTCCATATTGGTAATTCTTATACCAAATTTCATAGAGATTGATTTGTTAGGGATACTTTAAGGTACATTTGGCCTTTCCTGTTTTTTTTTGTGAAAATAATTTTTCACCATGAAAATGAATCCTAAAATTGTGTTAAAAATCGAAGAAATTTCCATTTTCGTGGGTGTATTATTAAAAGAAGGAAATAATTTAACGATATAAAATTTTGTGTGATGATACATACTAAAGTATGGTTTAACTTAAATCTTATTTGAAGTTGGGTAAATATTTTTAAAACAATTTACAGGGTGTTCAAAAATCAATTTTTTGGAAAATCGGTAACTTTGAACCTTAATATCTCTGGTGGGGGAAGTGCTAAAAATCTGAACTTTTCACACATTATACTACTACTATAGATGTTCCTTGACCTGCAATATTAACTTTGGTATTTGCTTGTTTTAAGAAATACAGTCCTTCAAAAATGCCAAAAAAAAAAAAAATTTAAAGTTTTGTTATGATATCTATAATTATAGTTATTATAGTTCAAGACAATACATAGACAAATGAAATAGTGTGGCATCAAGGAGAAATGAAAACAAAGTTAAAAAATATAATTATAAGGTTAATATACATAAGAATGTACCATTATATCTACTATAAATGACAAAATTAACTCAATAACTTTTAAAAAGTTGATCTACATATATATATATATATATACATATATATATTGGCATATATATATATATATATATATATATATATATATATATATATATATATATATATATATATATATATATATATATATATATATATATATTGGCAAATCTCAAAAGTCACCATTATATTTCTAAAATTCAATCGCAATTTTTGAAAGAAAAGAAAGAAAAACTATCTGAAAATGAATGCATAATCTTGGCTGATTTTGCCGAGAACTACACGTACGTGGTCCAAGACGAAATTCAAGGGTATCATTGGGTCAATGACCAAGTTACTTTGCACCCATTTGTTCTATATTTTAGAGATGAAAATAGAAAATTAAGAAGTCACTCTCTTTGAGCTTTAAGTAACTACTTAGAGCACAACACATCAGTTGTTCACGTCTTCCAAACATTTGTAGTAAAATATATTAAACATAATTTGCCTAAAGTTGAAAAGCTAGTTTATTTTTCAGATGGAAGTGGTAGCCAGTATATGAATAAAAAAATTTTTTGTTAACATTTGCCATCACCAAAAAGATTTCGCATTAAAAGCTGAATGGCATTTCTTTGCATCTTGCCATGGAAAAAATGCCTGTGATGGGGTTGGAGGAACAACAAAGCGCGAATTAAGCAAAGTCAGCTTACAAAGAACAACAACACACCAAATTCTTAATATTGACCAAATATATTCATTCTGCAAAGAGAAATTAAGAGAAATAACTTATTTTCTCGTAAAAGAAGAAGAAATTAATGAACACATTGAAAGACTTAAAACGAGATATGAAAATTGTTTGAGAATTATGGGAACAAGAAACTTTCACAAATTCTTTCCACTTTCAGAGTACATAATTTGGTGCTATCCAACCTCAAAAACCGACGTTTACGAAGACCACTGTGTCAGCAAAATTGCTTCATTAAGTTTAGAGATAAATGACACAGCAGCTTGCGTATATGATGACCAATGGTGGATTGGAAAGGTAGAAGAAATAAGTGTGGAGAACGATGATGTTTACATACATTTTTATCATCCTTCCGGACCCAGAACTTCATTCAAGATGTCAGCTTGCGATCGGGTATGGATCCCAATGAAAAATATTTTAAGAAAACTTTCTGGGCTTGAAATGAAAATGTCATTAAAAGGCAGAAATTACAACATCTCAAATAAAGTTTCCGAAGAAATCTCTCTTCTTCTGAACAATCTCGTATATATATATATATATATATATATATATATATATATATATATATATATATATATATATATATATATATATATATATATATATAATATATATATATATATATATATATATATATATATATATATATATATATATACACCGCTCAATTTTATTTTGCATTTAAAGGTTTTTTTTTTTTTTTGTTATAATCATACCTTTGATATATATATATATATATATTATATATATATATATATATATATATATATATATATATATATATATATATATATATATATATAATATATATAATATATATTATATGTAGATCAACTTTTTAAAAGTTATTGAGTTAATTTTGTCATTTATAGTAGATATAATGGTACATTGTTATGTATATTAACCTTATAATTAAATTTTTTTTAACTTTGTTTTCATTTCTCCTTGATGCCACACTATTTCATTTGTCTATGTATTGTCTTTAACTATAATAACTATAAATATAGGTATCATAACAAAACTTTAAAAATTTTTTTTTTTGGCATTTTTGAATGGCTGTATTTCTTAAAACAAGCAAATACCAAAGTTAATATTGCAGGTCAAGGAACATCTATGGTAGTAGTATAATGTGTGAAAATTTCAGATTTTTAGCACTTCCCCCACCAGAGATATTAAGGTTCAAAGTTACCGATTTTCAGAAAAACTGATTTTTGAACACCCTGTAAATTGTTTTAAAAATATTTACCCAACTTCAAATAAGATTTAAGTTAAACCATACTTTAGTATGTATCATCACACAAAATTTTATATCGTTAAATTATTTCCTTCTTTTAATAATACACCCACGAAAATGGAAATTTCTTCGATTTTTAACACAATTTTTCGGATTCATTTTCATGGTGAAATATTATTTTCACAAAAAAAAACCAGGAAAGGCCAAATGTACCTTAAAGTATCCCTAACAAATCAATCTCTATGAAATTTGGTATAAGAATTACCAATATGGAGATATTACTTAAAATGTTAGCCTCTATTAAGTGAAAATTTGGCTCCACCTGGTCTAACATTTTGGCTCACCCTGTTACAACCAGAGTAAATCTACAAAAACGAATGGTGGTTTTGAACTTCCCAGGGATAACATTAACTCCATGCAAAATATAAAAGTTTTCTAAAATTATCGAGCGGCCAACTTCCATTATTTTGGTACGGAAAAAATGGATTGACCCATATATATATATATATATATATATATATATATATATATATATATATATATATATATATATATATATATATATATATATATATATATATATATATATATATATATATATATATATATATATAATAAAGTAGGGGAAAAAATAAAAAAACTAAAATTTTTCCATATATTGAATAATCATTTTCATTATTCTTTAATTGACATTTCGTAGTAGACATTTCTAATCTTAATATTTTTATCTATTGATTAATATCATCTTTATATTTATTTACTGATATACTATTTCTCTCCTCCTTATTCTTATCGCAAAAATGGACTTCTGGCTTTCCAAGTTTTTTAAAATTGTAATACTTATCCTTCGTTGCATATTTTTCAGCGACGTTATTTAATAATTTGTCCCAAGGATCGACGTTCCTTCTGACAATAGAGCCATCTTTCTTCAAGTCTTTCAAACAAATCCATTCATCCTCTGGTACGAAATAATCAAATTCTTCACCGCTGTCGATAGGAAGGTGCCAAGACTTTGTTGTATCGTTATACTGAGGAACTCTATGGTATTGGTAGGGTTGCTGTTGAAGAAATTATTATTATTATTGATGTAGTTGTTAGAATATATATATATATATATATATATATATATTATATATATATATATATATATATATATATATATATATATATATATATATATATATATATATATATATATATATATTATATATATATATATATATATATATATATATATATATATATAAGGTAATAATTTAAGTCTGCTAAAACTCTTTGCAGACTAAATACATTAAACATCCAAGTTTATGTAAAGTTTGCTATCTGGGGAATCGAAACCCGGGCCCTATAGCTTACAAAATGATAGTGTTTTACCTCTACGCTACGACGGTTCAAAAGACAAATCCAAAGAGGAGGCTTAATAATAATAATAATATATATAATATATATATATATATATATATATATATATATATATATATATATATATATATATATATATATATATATATATATATATATATATATATATATATATATATATACTATATATATATTATTACGAAAAAAAATTATATAATTTAACTCCATCTGGAATAATGAACTGATGTAACGATTGCCAATATAGAAAAGTCTTCATTAAATGGGAATGTTTACGCATCACAAAATTATAATTTCTCATAAAGTCTCTGAAATAATAATAATAATAATAATAATAATAATAATAATAATAATAATTAATTAGAATCAAAAAGGGTTTTTAACAGGGATGGATATCCAGCTGTTGTCCAGTTATCCGGTAAAAATAAAATTCTTAATTATAAGAGCTAAAATTTTTAAATTATTATAATATACAATGAAAATCTATCTTTTTTAGCATATTCTATATATATAACAGTACCTTTGGTTATTCATGTTAAATTAATATAGATATAGCATGCATTAGAAAATTTATTAACTTGTTCACGTAATTATAAACTTGAAATAAAATTTATAAGTTTTCTTGTTATATATATATATATATATATATATATATATATATATATATATATATATATATTATATATATATATATATATATATATATATATATATATATATATATATATATATATATATAAGAAACAGGAGAAAGAATGGTAAATATATTTGGCAGACAACTCCAAGAAAAGATAGAGATTTACACAGGCATTAGTGTGTCATATGTAATAGGTAACCTAAAACATTTGTTGGAAGCGTCAGTTGCTGTGTTCAGCATTCTGTGTTGGGACAATTGCGGGATGTTTAAGCTTGCAGAGTTTCAAAGAAGGAAATTTGTTGGCTCCCAGATACAGTATCCAAAGTCATGAGCTAATACTGTGGTTCAGGAAAGCATCATTCGATAAACACCTTCGTGGACGCAAGTCGAAATTGGGTGCAAAAGTTCCTCCTAAGTTAAATACCAGTCTTGCAAACCCTGTCGCCACATGATATGTGAGGAATGAACTTAATAGGCTCAATTCATGAGGGGGCTGCACTTGTCAACCCTTTTGTAAAAGAAATGAATGAAAGAAAGTAGAGAGAGCGGTGCAACATTCATAAGGTATGAACTGCCGAACAATGGAAGACAGTTTTTTTATCCGATTAATCAACTTCACACCGTTCTCAACCTCCAGCCGAGTGTGTGTGTGTAGAGAACATCATTCCAGAAATATGATCTGCACTACCTTATGCTAAAGGTAAAGCACAGAGTTGGTTCTGTCATGGCTTAGGCAGCCATATCATGGTATTCTGCGGGCCCAATTATGACCATGCGAGAAAATGTAACTGCCAGGGATTATGTATGCATTTTGGAAGGCCAAGTCTTCCAGTGAAGCAAAGGCTTCTTGGATGTAATGTAATGTGATGATCAAGATAATAAGGCTCCAATTCTTCCATCTCATTTTGTCCACGATGCATAGGGTCAGCACTTCCATAAAGACTTGAATACGAGGGAAAGGATTTATCAAGGCTTATAGGACAGGAATATGATAGCAGACTACTGATGGGGCATCAAACAAGACTGCCCTAGTAATGTTCACAAATGAATTAGCTTGCCTGAATAGTACCTATCTGAACTTTACATGCCATCCGTATAAATTTTTGTAATTACCTGGCAACTATACATAAAATGTTATTTTATTTTAATTTAATTTTAATATAATTATAATATTAATTTCATATGTTTCATGATCCTAAGAAATGTTATTTTGTGCTAATTTCAAAGTATTATGCATACTTTAACGCACCTACACTTTTTTGTGAATATCTGAATTATCTTTGTAATGATGATGTCAACTGTCATGTTGAATAATTTTTAAAATTTTTTATATATTGATGGAAAATAAAAATGTTAAATTGAACGGCAACGGCAGCTTAGAAAGAAAAACGAACTAAAAAATTTGAGATCCTAGCACCACAATTAGGTTAGTACAGTTGCTGGTAGTAAAGCAAAAAATATTTTTCCCCAGAATATAATAATAATGATGATGTTATTACTACTGCTCAGTGTCAGTTAAAATTAACAGCTTATATTTTATCTACTTTAAAACTCAAATCTTCCAACCAGTCGTTTTCAAATAAAAAAAAAAAAAAAAAAAAAAAAAAAAAAAAAAAAAAAAAAAAAAAAAAAAAGGAAGTTCGTCAATCTAATTTATTTCTATTCCTTACACTAATCACGCTATAAAGTGCCTCCTCCCAGTTTGCTCCTTCTCCTATCATTGCCTAATTTTTTTTTTTAAATATTTAGGCTTTTATTTACTATATTGCTTTCACTCTCTAAATATTTCTAAAATATGTGCAAGGAGAAAAACTTTTTTTTTTTTGGATGGAACTTGAACTAAAAATTTTAACTGTAGGTAAATTTTTTAAGAGACTGATACCAATATCAGAATCAGGAAATGGTCATCACAAATATATGCATTTTCAGTTCTACATGCCAGAGATTATTCTCTCTTACCTAACTAATATATTTCCCTGTATACTCTCTCTCTCTCGCCTCCCAACAAGTCTCTACATGTTCACCATTGAACCTATTCTTGTATCTTTATTTGGAATTTTCTTGTTTCAAATCTCAAAAAATACTGCAGACCTTAAAAATAATGCAATGCTATTGTCATTCTCTCATATTTCCGGTTGGAAAAACAATACAGTTAATAATAATAATAATAATAATAATAATAATAATAAAATAAACATACTTTATTTCTGATATGTAGAAATGTTGACAACAGAGAGAATGGCAAGTTACTGGAAATATAAGATATGTAAAAATTATAAATGAACATAAATGGTGGGATAACTATATTCAAATATGTATTCCAAGTTTAGTACATAAGATATGAATAATTGATTACAAAATCATCAGATTCTGGTCTCAAATACGGACCTTAGGTTCTGAGTATTGAAAATCATGTGATTCAGATTTCAATTTCTATTCCAACTATTTTGTATCAAGTAATTAAAAAAATTCGAAACTCTGCCTACAATTCCAGTTCATAGAAAACTCACCAAACCAACTCAGATTCTGGTCCTTTCCCATAATTTACTGATTCAGCAATTCCAGATTCAGATTCAGATTTCACGCCCTTAACAAATAAAATATGATAAAAGGTATTTTTTCTTTCTGATCTAATTAAATAGCAACCGAAGGTGCTCTAAAATTAGACTACAACAAAATATATATATATATATATATATATATATATATATATATATATATATATATATATATATATATATATATATATATATATATATATATATATATATATATATATATATATATATATATATATAAATGTAAATAAAATTGGAGAAAGCAAACCGAGGTACAAAATATCAATCAGGAGAACATATATTACCTAAATTAACACTTATCACTTTATACTGTACCGGTGATTTACACAACTGGTGCAAATAATCTATTGTGTGCTATACATTTATTAATCAGATGTATAAGCTTGGTAATATTAATTTAAAGGTGTTGGAGACAGACAGAATAAGGTAAGTAGTCTCAAGAAAAATCTTTTAGATGCTAGAGAGTCTGTAACTTGGAACAATGGTATGCAATATTTAGAATTAGTAGTGTTAGTAGTAGTAGTAGTAGTAATAGTAATAATAATAAAGAATTAATATAAAATTCTCTCTTTTTATTCACCGTGTGATCAGATGACATCCCATTCCAGAGTAAAGAGCTCCATACAAGATGTAAACGTCGTCCTTGGTTCTAAACGAGAAGGGAAAATAATAATAATAATAATAATAATAATAATAATAATAATAATAAAAAAAAAAAAAAAAAAAAAAAATTTTTCTACATAATAATAATAATAGAGACGAACTATTTCAGAAAAAGCAAAATGGCATACAAAAAATAATAAAAATTAATAATAATAAAATGAAAAAAATTAATACTAATTATTAATAATAATAATAATAATAATAATAATAATATATAATAATAATAATAATAATAATATATAAATAACCTATTTCGGGTACTCACTGATTATCCAAGTAAAATAAATGAATTTTCTCAAACTTTTTAGACATATATTTAAGACGCTCAAACCTTTCCTTTGTATGAATTCGAGTTACAATCAATATTTTTCCATAATGCTCAGATAGAAAATGAAAGAATTTTACAATCTGTGTATATATATATATATATATATATATATATATATATATATATATATATATATATATATATATATATATATATATATATATATATATATATATATATATATATATATATATATATATATATATATATATATATATATATATATATATATATATATATATATATATATATATATATATATATATATATATATATATATATATATATATATATATATATATATATATATATATATATATATATATATATAATATATAATATATACTTCTAATACAAAATACAAACTCTCTGACCCCAGACTAAACCTGTATGCTGAATTTAACATGTACTCAAGTGATAATATCTGGTACATCTTCCTCTCTGTTTTACCAAATTCCTTCAACTTTCACACCTACAAACGCCGTGAATCGAGACATATATCTGCCTGTAACTTAATCGGTTTCCGGTATTTCCACAACTCTGATGGAAATTATTAGGGCTCTGGCCTTTGTCCACACGCACACGCACACGCACATATATATATATATATATATATATATATATATATATATATATATATATATATATATATATATATATATATATATATATATATA
>SEYY01010253.1:42500-43779 GCA_009176605.1 Armadillidium nasatum
TGCATAGAACAAAGATTTCACAGATTCGGATGTGATATAATCTCTAATATAAACTTAACCTAATCTAACCTAACCTACCCTAACCTAACCCAACCTAAATTAACCCAACCTAACCTAACCTAACCTAACCTAACCTAACCTAACATAACAACATAACAGCATAGCATAACAAAACATAATATAACATAAAAACATATATTCACAACCGTACTACATACTATATAAAACATATATGCATATAACCATACAACCATACATACAACCATTTGTACATGCATATATTCATATATACGTACATTAATACATTTATGTGAAGAAAATGTGAACTCTGTATAAACAGGTAAGTAAATAAATACACACACACTTGCATACATAAATTCATCCATACTTTAATACATACACATTGCACAGGTGTATGTATATAAAGTCAAGTATAATGATTGGAGTGCAAGAGGACGGACTAATTATCATATATATAAGGAGAGTCAGTCATTTAAATTACTCGTACGGAAACGACAACTATAAAAAAGACAAGATGGGATACAGGCAAACAAATAAACAAACAAAAAAACAAACAAACAAAGGAGATAACTTTAGATAAATAGATAACTCTAGAACATTAAAAAACATACAAACATACGAAGGAGATAAATTTAGATAAATAGATAACTCAGACAAAGGAAAAACTTACAAAGGAGATAAATTTAGATAAATAGATAACTCTAATGAAAACAAACATACAAACAAAGGAGATAAATAGATAAAAAAATCAAACAAACAAATACACAAACAAAGGAAATAACTTTTGATAAATAGATAACTCAGGAATATTAAAAAAAAAAATACAAACATACAAACAAAGGATATAAATTTAGATAAATAGATAACTCAGAAAAAGGAATAACGTACAAAGGAGATAAATTTAGATAAATAGATAACTCAGGAACAGGAAAAACAAACAAACAAATACACAAACAAAGGAAATAACTTTTGATAAATAGATAACTCAGGAACAGGAAAACATTCAAACAAACTTAAAAACAAAGGAGATAAATTTAGATGAAATAGATAACTCAGAAACAGGAAAAACATACAAGCAAAGTAGATAACTTTAGATAAATAGATAATTCAGAAACAGGAAGAACGTACAAAGGAGATAAATTTAGATGAATAGATAACTCATTAACTGGCATATAAAAATTGACAAAGATAGGAAATGGAACATACAAGTTGGGGAAAAAAAATGAGATTTAAATAAAAATATATATATTTAAATATA
>SEYY01010254.1:0-2500 GCA_009176605.1 Armadillidium nasatum
TATATATATATATTATATATATATATATATATATATATATATATATATATATATATATATATATATATATATATATATATATATATATATATATATATATATATATATATATATATATATATATTATTTTTTTATTTTTTTTTTTTTTTTTTTTTTTTTTTTTTTTTTTTTTTTTATTTAAATATTATATATTAAGTTTAGTAATGTTTAGTTTTTAAGCTTCACAATTATATTTTATTTATTCATTGTTATTATTATTATTATTATTATTATTATTATTATTATTATTATTATTATTATTATTATTATTATTATTATTATTATTATTATTATTATTAAGTATTAGTAACTATAAATATAAGTAGAGTTAAGATAATAATCAGAAGACTTAAAGACCTTCTCAGGAGAGGAAGTAATTTCTCTTCTGAATGTTTAAAACTGAATTGTTGTAGAACTTTCGGTTTTCCTTTGGAACGTTGTAGAACTTTCCAAATAGAACGGAGTTGTAGAACTCTTAGTTCTTTCTAAACTGAATGTTGTAGAACTTTCAGTTTCCTTTTGGATCGTTGTAGAACCCTCCAAAATAGAACGGAGTTGTAGAACTCTTAGTTCTTTCTAAACTGAATGTTGTAGAACTTTCAGTTTCCTTTTGGATCGTTGTAGAACCCTCCAAATAGAACAGAGTTGTAGAACTCTTAGAATTTAACCATTCCCCTTGAACTAAATGTGCCCCTTTAAATATAATAACTATTACTGTTAAAATTAACCATTGCCTTTAACATAGCTTGTCACGCTTACCATTATTGTAATATATTTTGTAAATAACTTTTCTTTATATTAAATATTATAAACCAAAAACTCTTTTATTGAACTCACTAGATTTGGAATTTGTTTGAATCACTTATTTTTATTCTGTAATTGGCACTAAACTCTTAACAAGAAACACTAAATAACAATAGGGTTTAGGAGTCCAATTTTACATTGGTGGCAGCGGTGGGACATTTTAAATATACAAACTCGTAACATAGACACAACTAAATAACAACAGCACTCAGTTTACCCAATTTTACATTGCTTGGAAGCGCTGGGACTCGATACATTGTAACAGGGTTTAGAACCACTCAATCTTACATTGAGTGACAGAGGTGAAACATTTTAAATATACACATTTGATTAAAGTAATCTAACATTTGTTTAAAATTATTAAGATATTGAGACAGATAAAAATAAATTACACTTTTTATATTATTTATCAAAACAAATTCCAGAAGTCAAGGTGATTTCAATAAAAGAATATAATCGCTTGTTAAATAGGTTCTTATATTATAAATTGTATATTTTTGTAATAGTTAAAATGGCAGAATCAAACGTAGAAAATAATGTCCAAAACGAAAATGTTAATATATTGCAGTTTTCAAATATTGTAGGAAAGTAACTTTAAAGAAAGCTTTCATAAATCAATTCAATGGGAGATCAAGATTAGAGAATTAAGATATAAAAGTTAATATTAATTTGTTTGAAGTGGAGGTTATTATGGCCATGATTATTATTATTTGTTGTATTATTTTTGTTGAAGTGGCTGGGAACATGCGAACTGAGATGTCAGAAAGGCCAGATTTGTCAATCGTTAGGATAGTTGAGACATGGAATTTATTTAGTTTTGTGCAAAATAAATTAATGTATTTCAGAGAGATCAAAATAATTTCTCACAAAAGAAAGGAGAGTACACATAAACCGGCTAAAGAAATGCAATATTATAAATGACCCTGATAGAAAAACAGAAGTAAATATAAATGAGGAAGGAAGAAAGAGAAGAAGTTACTGATGATAATTCAGATAGTGACGATGACATGTATTTCCCTGTATATAGAAACAGAAATACTAGAGTAATTGTAAATAGAAGTGTAGATAATCCTAGTAATAATTATAATTTAAGGTCTAAAGGACATGTTTTAGACACAGATAGAGTTCAAAACAAACCTATAGAATATAAGGTTAGAGGTAGTAGAAATTGTAATTTCATGAGCTTTATAATAGTTATAATAGTTATTATAAAGATATTTTGTTGTTGTTAAAATAATATATGAATAGTGGTTATTATGGAAAACGAATATTTAATAAAGTTATTGTATCTTATTTATTTATTTATGAATAATTATCATTGATGAAACATGTTGATGTATTGTGGAAGGGACGGGAATTGTCTCCTTGTTGTTAAGTCTCGCAGAAGAATGTTCTACATTCTAACTTCTTAGCCGATTAGGTTCAATTAATTAAACTATATCTCTAAGGAGAAAGTTTAAGCTAAGCTGCCTTGTGACTATTCTGTAAATAAATATTTGTTTACGATATTCAGGGACTTGTTATTGATGAAAAATGTACGGTTGTTTCATGAGTTTTTCTGAGGATTCAGAATTAAGATAAAATTCTGAATATGATGTATTGATAAAGTTATATTATGTTGTTCATGTTTTATATTATTATTCTTTTCCTAACCATT
>SEYY01010254.1:5000-17500 GCA_009176605.1 Armadillidium nasatum
TTTACTTAGAGCAATTAACATTTGATAACTCATTTGTACTTTATCTTGTAAAATTGACATTTAATAGATCATTGGTGCTCTATACTGTACTACTTTTTACCTTGTGCAAATACTTTAGTTTGTATAATTATTTACTTTATATTATTTATAGTACTTTGTATTATTTGTATGAAACCGTAATCTAAATGTGTGTTCTCGATTTAAGATTGAAATTATATATTAGAATTTTATCAAAAGAACCACTTCAATTTTTAATCTTCTTTTTGATATTGTTTTTAATATTGATTATATTTTTTACCTAAACTATACCTATTAAATAATTGAATTAAAATAACTTAATTGTGTTAAATTAAATAAATATAATTATTATATTTACATTTTTATTTATTAACACATATTATTATTGACTGTGATTTAAAAAGTGTACATGAATTATAATCTATTAAGGAGCATGATCCTCCTATAATAAATAAAGTTAAAAATTCGTTACTATGAAGATGTTAGAAGCTTAAAGACAACCACGTTCTTATGCTGTTTTAATTACGAAGTCTGATATCCTATCTTAATTATACCTTTTATATTATTTACATACCATATTCTTATTGATGATTCTACTTAGATAACCCTAAAGAAAACTCGAAATAAAATATTAGATAACAAATTAGATACCATATTTAAAAGAAACAGTGACAAGAAACGTTTTAGAAGTTGGCGACCGCGATAAAAAGGTAGAGCACCATTATAATCTTAGCTACCGTGGCTCAAAGGTAGAGTGTCCGTTCCGATTTTTCGATGTCTTCTGATCCTGATCCTCCGAGGAATACCGTAACGCTTCAGGTTCCTGTTGGAGTCTCTTGCCACATTTCCGATATTCCAATGTCGTCTGATATACTATCTTAATTATACCTTTCTACCTATCTTAATTATATATAATAATTTCAGGTTCCCGTTGGGGTGTCTTGCTACGTCGTCTTGAGTACTTCACCTCCCCCATTCTCCATAAGCAGTCGTTTCTCCTCCTTTACCTTCCGTGTCACCTTTTGTTTCTACTCCTGCGATGGGAACTGTCTTACATCTCAGCGGTGAGATGAACACATCAAATATTTCACTTTATTTATATGAATTGAAATAACAATTACAAATACCAATGCATACGTTTGTATAATTGAATTTAATTATTGTTGTTTGTATAAATTGTATATGTTCATACCAACTTCTATTTATCTGAAAAATAACCTACCTATTGCAAAAATAACCTACCTATTGCAAATTTCTATCTACCGAGAAAATCAACATATACAAGATACCGTCCAATCCAATTTTCTGTCTTCCTGTGAATTTCTACAATCAATTTAATCCCCGCAACCAAACCTAATCATCGCAACAGTTACTAGAAAATTAAAATCTTGCAACCGAAGTGCCGAATTGTCTCCACAATTTCATTCTCAAGAGATAAAGCTATTGAACCAATAAATGTCTTCAAATTACCAGGATTTTTCAGGATTAACAGCATATTCTTCGTCCTCAAGAAGATGTACATCCTAGAACCATTCCTCAATGGTCAAACTCAACAACATTTACCTAATCTACAATTACAGTGCAAGAGAATTTCACTGAAATATATATAATATATATATATATATATATATATATATATATATATATATATATATATATATATATATATATATATATATATATATATATATATATATATATATTATATATATATTTATTTTTTTTTTTTTTTTTTTTTTTTTTTTTTTTTTTTTTTTTTTTTTTCTTACCATTTTTAAAAAATTTTATTACAATCATTTACAATGTTTTTTTTTTTTTCATTTATTTACCTTTAATTACCATTTTTCTTTATCAATTTTGCCATTTTTATTTAATTCCCTTTCCTTACCTATTTTTTCCAATTAATTTTCATTTATTTACCAATTTTTCCATAATTTATCAATTTTTATTTTTGTTTCAAATTAATTAATTAGTATCAACAATTTTCTTTTTTGCCATATTTTCCGTATTTCATATTTTAATATTTAATGCTTTATTAATTTTAATTTCATTATTTTTCCTGCATACTAAATAATGATTTTTTCTACAAATAGTTTCTTTCCAATAATATGTAGAAAACATTTTTTTCCCTATAAAAATTTATATATATATATATATATATATATATATATATATATATATATATATATATATATATATATATATATATATATATATATATATATAATATATATATATATATATATATATATATATATATATATATATTTATTTATATTTTTTATATCAATTATGTTCATTATTTTCCGTTCCTTTTTCTGTGTATTTCTTTATTTTACAAAATTCTTACATACCTATCTATGTTTTTCTGACAAATACATAGCAGGTTAAAAATATATCTACGTAATCTCCGTAATGAAACTCCGATGTGATATCATTCTTCACATATTTGAACTACCGACCTAGCAACAGCAGTGGTGCTGAATGCAAAACTCAGAAATAAGTATATTTTACCTACAATTATTTTAAATCAATTTAAAATAAGTAATTTATTTAACCCATAACCTATAACTATTTTCCTATTTTTAATAACCTATAATTTCCATATTGTCCATAAAATTTACCTTTTAAGCCTCCTTTACTACCAAAATTCCGAATAAATATATATATATATATTGCATGACAGTGTGTGTGTGTAAAAATCACTCTCCCTTTCCACTTCGAAATTTTACTTTCCCGATTTTATTTCAAAAAAATTTTAATGTATATACTAACAAACATATTCAGTACATTAAAATAATTCTACAAATAAACAAATCAATTGTTAAAACAATACCTCTCAAAAATTTGCAACTCTGCAATATTTCCGAAATTCTTATTTTTTGTTAATATTATTTTTTCTTATTTCTTGTATAAATTTCTATTACTATTTTCTTTATTCTTATGCAAACATATTAATTGCAAAATCTAAAGTTTCTCCTATAAAACAGTTAACTATTCCTAGACTTGAACTAATGAGTGTTCTTTTGTCTTCACGTTTAATAAAGTATGTGAAAGACACATTTAAAAATATCTTTTAAATATTGAAAGTATCCATGTGTGGTCTGATAATCAAGCTACACTTCAGTGGATACATACTACTAAACCTCTTCCTGTTTTCAATCAGAACAGAGTAGATGAGATTCGGGAAAAATCTTCCTGATGTAAATTATCATTATGTACCTACAAAAGACAATCCAGCAGATGGAGCTTGTCGAGGTACTAATATTAAATATCTTTTTTCTGATTTTTGGTTAAAAGGTCCTTCTTGGATAACTGATCAAAATCAATGGCCGGTATGGATTGAAAGTCCAACCTATTTAAAGTCAAATAATTTAATTAATATTTTTAATACTAATGTAAATAATAATTAATATGAAATTAAAATCGATAATTTATTTAATCTTGAAGATTATTCTTCATTAAATAAAGTATATCGAATTACAGCATTAGTTTTAAGATTTGTTACAAATCTTAAAAATTCTCGCAAAAACTTGCCTCTTATTAAATCTTCTAAAGAACCTCTCTTTTCTCACAATTTCTCCATTGATGAAATGAGTAAAGCAGAGACTTATTGGATTCAAAATGTTCAACAACAACATTATGAACCAGAAATTTCTTGTTTAAAATTCAATTCTTCTCCTTACTCAAACCACCAAAATTTTCAGTTTAAGATTGGTAGAAAACATTTAAAGATGTAATCTCAGACTACATAATTTCTCTCTCCCATTTGAAACTAAATATCCTATATTTTTACCTTGTAAATCTTCCTTTGTATATTTACTTATATGAAAGTATCATCATGATTATCATCATGTAGGAAGTTCAGAATTAATTAACAATATTAGACGAAAATTTTATTTTTCCTCGTATGCGACAAACATTGAGGAAAATATTACGGTCTTGTGTACTCTGTAAAAGATTACAAACCGTACATTTTAAACCTGCTCCTCTAGCTTCGCTACCTAAAGTACGTGTAACGGAATGTGATCCATTTTCAACTGTCGGTGTAGACCTCACAGGCAGTTTTAATGTCAAAATTTTTAAAAATATTATTAAAAAATTATATTGTTCTCTTTACTTGTGCTGCTTATAGAGCAGTTCATCTTGAACTTGTTTTCGATAATGGAGTAGAATCCTTTTTATTAGCTTTTCGTCGGTTTATAAATCGCCGAGGAAAGCCATCAGTTTTATATTCCGATAATGCTTTAAATTTTAAAGGAGCTTCTGAATATATAAAATATCTTCATATATTACCTTCAATTAAAGATTTTCTTTTAAAAAACTCTATTGTATGGAGATTTAACCCAGCTAAGAGTAGTCATTATGGAGGCTTTTTCGAACGTTTAATAGGCTTTTGTAAACTTCCTTTAAAACTCACTTTACAAAATTCTCTTGTTACGTTTGATGAATTTAATACAGTTTTAACTGAAGTTGAAAATACTATGAATACTTGACCATTAACTTATGTAGGAGATGATTTACATGAGGAGGAAATTCTTACTCCTTCACATCTTTTATATGGACATCTTCTTCACACAATTCCTATTCCTGAGGAAAACTTTGGAATTTGATACTTATAACGATCCTAATAAACTTAGTAAGAGACATCGTTATATACTTAATCTTATTCTTAAGTTCCAACAACGTTGGAAAAAAGACTATCTCTTACACCTTCGTCAAACAATAAATAATTCTAAATCGTCCTAAAATACAACTAGGAGAAATTGTATTGAATAGAAGGTGACAATTCACGTTTAAAATGGAAGCTGGGGAAAAATTATTGATCTACATACCTCACCAGACGGATTTACAAGATCTGCTTCTCATTAAAACTAACACTGGAATAATTACTAAGAGCTATCATTCATTTATATCCTTTGGAAATTTATTCAAATTCGCATACTTCCTCCATTGAGGAAACTTCTGCACCATTAACCTCTATTCATAGACCTACTCGTCAAGCAAAAATTGTTGCGAGACAAAAAATTAGAAATATACTTAAAGAAGAAGACAAATGTTTGTAAATTTATATTTACTGAATTTATATCTAAGTTTGACTTTAGCTAAAATCTGACATTCCTTACTTATCCTATTGACTGTAATATAAATTTTTTAATTTGTATACTTTTTCTCTCCTTTTTTTCTCTCTCCTCTAATAACTTGAATGAATAAGAAATAATCTTTTATTTTATGTATATATATTTTTTAGTTCCACCCTTTTTGTTGAAAATCATTAGATAACTTATTACTTAAATTCTAACTTTTGAATCTTTATCTTTATTCGTTAGGTTGCTATATCATGAAACTCGTAGGATTATCCATTTTTTTACTTACTTGAGTGAGACATTGAATGCTTTTAAGGAATATTAATTCCTTCATTTTAACTGACCTTTTCCTATTTTTAAACTTCTTTTAGCATCTGGTCATGCTCTCTTGTATGACTATATGGGGTCTAAATCAGGGTCGCCGCCGTGACTGAGAAAAAGCAGCGTAGTCAACTTCTGATTTAAGACTAGAAAAAATTTTGTCATTATTTTTCAACTTTGAACATTCTTTTACTGTCAGTTATTATATTATTATTTTTAGCATTTTTTTGTTTTTACTCTTGTGATTTTGGAAGGTGGACTGAACCTAGTAGAGAGCTCTTCTGTTTGATAGAAAACCTGACGAGAAATCTAATTTATTTACTCCTAAATCTTTATTTTCTTTTTTTTTTTTTATTAAAGACAATGGAGGTTGAATTAATTTAATTTTCATTCAATCTGTTTGCAAGACTTATTCATACAAATATAAAGAATTTTTTTTCTCTCTTTTACTCACTCTCTCACTCTTACTATTGTTTTTCTCATTACTGCATTTCAATGTTATATATATATATATTATATATATAATATATATATATATATATATATATATATATATATATATATATATATATATATATATATATATATATGATATGGTTGTATTGAGTATTTAATTTTTAATACATGTAATTAATTATTTATAATAAAATGATATCGATATCATAAAATGATAAATATATCGATATTTGGGTCATGTTAAAAAAATCTTACATACTTCTTGAAAAATACCCTAAAAGTTAAAAAAAAAAAAAATACACCAGAAATGATTAAATTACTGAGATTACGAATTATAAGAAGGTGTGAAGTTTATTTAGTTCATACTATTATGTCTTTTTATTATTTATTTTATATTATTATATTTATTTTAAATTACTAAATTTACAAATTAAAAAAGATGCACATGTATTTTTATTGATTGGTGTGACAGGAGAGGGTGTGAGAGTTTAAGATAATACAATATGTCTAGTAATTACAACCTTGATTGGATTACAGAGAATGTAAAAAATGAAATTGACGCAGTAAAATTTTTTCAAAGTTTTAATATTATTCCTTTAAGTAAAGCGTGCTGTAATGAACATTCTATGAAATTAAAGCAATATGGTCAGGTTATAGTTTGGGAATGCAGAAAAAAGCCGTGCACAAAAAGCCAATTCCCAGTGAGAAGGCAAACTTGGCTTGAAGGCTCGTCATTGCCTCTTATAAAAATCATCAAATTCATTTACTGTTGGTCAAAAGAAATGACAACTGTAAAATTTTGTACGGAAGAATTAAATATATCTAAACCTACTTGTATTACCTTCAATAATTACTTACGCGAGGTAAGATATCTCCTTAATTTTACTTACCTTTTTTGCTTATTTATTCGATTTTTTAACTATCTATGCTTTCCTAGGCAAGGTACCTTACGTTAGGATAGGTTAGGTAGATTAGGTAAGTTAGGTTAAGGTTAGGTTAGGTTAGGTTAGGTTAGGTTAGGTTAGGTTATTTCAATTACAATTATTTACTCTACGTTACATTACTTTTGGCAAAATAAATGTTTTCCATTGCAGGTTTGTGCGAATGCGCTTCTTATGACATCAGTTTCCATCGGTGGACCAAATATGAACGTTGAAATAGATGAAACATGCTTGTCAAAAAGAAAGTATAATAAAGGTAGGGCGTTTCCTCATCAGTGGATATTTGGGGGAATTTGCAGAGAGACTCATGAGGTTTTTCTCTGTGCTGTTCCAGACAGATCAGAGACAACTTTAGTAGAATGCATTAAAAAATATATAAAACCTGGAACAAACATTATTAGTGATCGTTGGTCGTCGTACCGGAACATAAGTCTCCTTAACGGTTATTCTTTTACTCATTTAACCGTCAACCACTCAGAAAATTTTGTGGATCCAGCAACTGGAGCACACACCCAAAATATTGAAGCAACATGGAGTATTTTCAAATATAAAATTAAAAAACATAAAGGCATGCACAGAAGTATGATTGATTCTTACATGTTTGAGTTCATGTGGCGTAAAAGAAACGCAGGGAAAAATTTATTCGAAATTGTTATGAAAAATATTTCAGAATTTTAAATTTACATATATATATATATATATATATATATATATATATATATATATATATATATATATATATATATATATATATATATATATATATATATATATATATATATATATATATATATTCGTTCTTTACTTATACAAAAGAAAGGTTAAAAAATTTTTTTAAGCTCCACCGATTTCATAATAAAAGTTTATTAATTGACTTTTTTTATTATTATTTTCACCGCATTTTGGGGAATTTCCGTTGTATTTTTTTCTCTAAAAAATGAACGTAAGATCTTTTTGACATGAGCCCGATATTTTGAACGATATATCGATTATGATGTATCGATATATGACAAGCAATTTTTGTAGAGCATTCGGAAAACGAAAAACGTTTGAAAACAACACTCTTTTTGCAATTGTAGTAGAATTGATTGAACTTTGTAAATTTTGTAAAAACGTTGTGAAAAATAATAAATACAATAAAGTTATCAAAAGTATTAAACACCTATGCAAAACTATTACAATTAATAAGATAAAATATACCAGAACAAGGTAAGAAATAAATTTTTCATAAAACTATAACGGTCTAGGTCCCACGACCCTAAGCTGAAATATAGCTTTTTGTGCAAGCATTGTGGCAGACATTTTTGTTGCAAATATATATATATATATAGTATATATATATATATATATATATATATATATATATATATATATATATATATATATATATATATATATATATATATATATTATATATATATTAATATATATATATATATATATATATATATATATATATATATATATATATATATATATATATATATATATATATATATATATATATATATATATATATATATATATATATATATATATATATATATATATATATATATATATATATATATATATATATATATATATATATATATATATATATATATATATATTATATATAATTATTTTTTTTTCTTTTTTTTATTTTCATGATTCTAGTGGAAGTTATGGTTTTGATGTGGATTATTTAACTTATGCAATTTGTTATAAATATATATTTTTTCTTCTTTTTCTTTGGTAGGGAGTTTATTAATTATAATATTAATTAATATTAATTATATTTCCAACCAAGTGATATAGATTGGATTGAGAGACTTTAAATTATTCAGCACGGATAATTAATCTGCAATACCATACATTTCTCTGTGAATTGTGTGCGTATTCTTATGTGTAATGACGTAAATTTGTGCTTCATTGATAATTATATTATGCTTTTTAAGAGATTTTGAAGCATTTTTTCTAGTCAAGAAAAATATAATAGAATAAAATTTTTTTTTTTTTTTAAAAATATTACTAAAGACATACAACAATATATTAACCTTAACAATTTAAAGGCTTTAATTTTTCTGTCAAGATTGTGACATCTGGTAACAAATATGGTAAACAGAGTAGTTACCTTGGTTATCGTCAGCTGTTTCAAGAATGAATTGGAAATTTAAAGGGAATCATGGGAAGTTGTTTTATTTTTGATATATGAAAGCTTTATGTTCCAGTTTGTACTTGTTTAATTAAATTATAAAATATGATAAAACACATCTGTTAAGAGATTTTTATATTTTACTTAGCAAAAAAGAAATCACTTTTCCGTCGACTAAGCGAAGTATAAAAACTCGAAAATTTGCATATTCGAGGCACTCTTTCAGACTCTTCCGTTTTAAGAGGATGTTGTAGATTTAGGCTGCAATACCTTAAGAAACTCTAGATCCCTCCTTCGCTTCATAATTAATACGTTATTATGAGTTTCATTAAAAATAATAAATAATTTAATATTTTGCAGTCTAAATTAATATTTCCTCTAATATTTTGCGATTGTTGTTTTAAACTTTCGCAATCTCATTAGACATAGAACTCTAATTCTAATTAGAGGAAACACTAAGCTAGGGTCGGATTATTGCTTTTTTTTATATAAAATAATCCGACGGAAATATAAAATTACTTTGCTCTCAATGGTTAATTTCATTAGTTAGGTTATCTGACAAGCCCCATCCATCGTAGGTATGTGAAGAGAATTGTCAGACTTCTATTTCCGAAAATTAATTCTAAAGTTGATGTTTTCTTTTGAAGATTTCAAGCTTTAGGAAAGTGAGAATTGTTAAATTTTAACTTTTCTAGTGAGTACTAGAACGAAGTCTTCATTAGAGAATCAACTTAGTATTCCTCACATCTAGTTTGATTTCATGACGCGAAATTTCAATTAATTGAGTTTCGTCTTAAATTTTGAAATTTCCTACGTCTAAAAAAAGCAAACTAAATCTTCCTTTCAAGAGTTTTCATTTTATTTTTTATTTCAGATTGGGGTAGAACAACATAGTTAGGATTTCTTGCTTTTTTCAAGTCCTGTATATCTTCTACTCTCCTATCTTTCGGTGAAAATTAAAATACCTTCCCTGGTATTTAAAATTGTCAAACACAGTTTTGAATACAACCTATGCTACACAGTTAGTATTTTTTCCTTTTTTGTTTTTAGAAACTGTTGCGATTTGCTTATAAACAGAAATCGTGAAGACTAAATAAGATAGTAAAGTGACTGTCTGTCCTAATTTTAAAGCAACGTAAACCAAACTAAGATATATTAGCCTAAAGAAAATAGTAAATAAATTCAATAAAAAATCTAATGTTACTCACCAAAAATTAAAACGAGCTTCTGAAGCCAAACAAACTGTAACTTTCAGAATTTCCTAAAGATTTAACTAGGATTCTTCGCCTTTAACGTTAAGGCTATATTTAAATTAGCGTATTTAATAAAGGACCTTTCAAACTGAACAATTGCCATTCAAATATCAGGTTAACAAATCTCAGCTCATGCTACAAATTAGAACCTTTTTAAAACGTTTGTCTTGTAGTATAGTCAAATGCTTAAAGCCAATATTATGCCTAACAGATCTATTCTTAATCTAATAATTAAAATCAAACTAAGCAAATTGATAAAGAGTAGACTGTCTATAAATCAAAGTTCCAAAATAGTTACAAGAGCCTAAATTTAGTTTGCTAATATCCAAAAGGACAATTAATGTACAAAGAAAGGTTATAAAGTAGTTAATACATTACGTTCCAGAAGATTTTTTCATTTGATGTGGGTTGATATAATTTTTAATCAATTCTCTTACATTTTAATCTTATTACCAGACGTGGTAGATGTTTTGGAAGCCAGTGTCCTAACAACGCTCAAAAATGGCAACATCATTTTTAATGTTGTCATTCGAAAATGGGTCTCTAGCTTTAGGGCGTATTTAGATACTTCAAAAAAATAAACCAGAGTTTAAGTATTTTACTAAGAAGCAAAAATGTAAACCAAAATAGCTTTATCTTTAAATCATAAAATATTTAATTAAATCTAAAATATAAGGATTTTCCAATAAAACCTAAAAACCTGTAATTAAGTAGGTTACATTTGTTTGTTTTTTTAATAGTACTTAATTGTTGATTTAATTATTATAAAATAAAATAAATCAACTCATTTAAAAAATCAACATCAGACTTGATGGATTTTGAATGTAAATAAATTTATTTTCTGAATAAACTTAAGTTTTATGTAAATAACATTTGACTCTTTAACATATAATTTAGATATTAATATTTAAGTTAAGGTAGCTCTACTATATTATTTAGTTGCATATATTTGACGCTTGAACTATATTATTTTATATATATTTATTTATTAAATTATTTGTTATATTATTTTTTGTGTTTATTTAAATACACTACTGTTTACATATTTCATATTAAAGTATCTTCAACAACATTTGTTCTTTATTTTTTTATGATCAATTACAGACTTTCTCTTTCTGTCAGATATATTAAAAAGAACAGGAAAACTTATTCTTTCTTTAACTCTCTGACTTCCTTCAGTACTGAAGGTTTGTCTCTTCATTTAATATAAGCTATTCTTAAATATATCTGTGAAACAGGTGCATTATTCGTTTGAGATGGTTTATCTTGAAAGGAGAAGGTAGGAAGACTAAAGTTTAAATTTAAATTAATTATTTATTTCCCAGAACAACACACATTACTTTTGTGTGGACCAAACCTTTGGCTATTCCCCTTAATATCTTAGGAAGTGGGTTCTTCTGATAAAAGAGTTAAGCGAATAGGGAGAATGTGGCCAAATGAGATCCCAGAGTTAGCAATATTGTTGTTAATTCTCCTCTTCGTATTTAATTAACAAATCCTATAAAAATACAGTCCACTATACCGATATATACGAATGAGAGTATTCAATTATTTATTTATATTTTTATATATTACATCAATATTTTCATCCTTCTCATTTGGGAATTAACTACGTTGGGAGAGTAACAGAAAAAGATTTAATTTATTTTGTTCTGTTGTTCTTCTACCATTTAGTTAATATTATTTCCTATTTACCACACCTCCATGCCAGAGAGAATCACGTCGGTAATGCTTTCTGAGCACTACGAAGGACCCCTCCCACGGAAGAAACAATCATTCCACGGGAAATCGAAGAAGTACAACCACAAGTCCTACCAGCTTGCGGTACGAAGTGCCACAAACGTTTCCTTTCAATAGAAGGGTGTCTTTCCTCCGGAAGACTTGAAGAGATAGAAGAGGATACAGAGATAATAAGGTTATCGGAGGAACCCAGAGGAGGAAAGAGTTTAACAGTAAAAGAAGGATTAGAAGTTAGGAAAAGGTCTAGAATGTTGGGTTCATCTCCAAGACGATCAGGGATACGAGTAGGGAGCTGCACCAACTGCTCAAGGTCATTTTGGATAGCGAAATGGAAGGCACGTTCACCAGCTGTATCATGAGAACTAGAAGAAAGCCATTGGCAGTTGTGAATATAGAAATCACCTAATATGATGATTTCAGAGGAAGGAGAAGAAGAGAGAATGTGTTCTATTTTGGAGTTTAAATAGTCAAAGAATTTAGGATAGTCAGTAGAATTAGGAGATAAATAAACAGAATGAATGAATTTAGTCGTAGAATGGCAAGAGAG